>PITA01032319.1:0-14102 GCA_004023965.1 Spilogale gracilis
AGGCTCCCTGCAATCCTAGGATTCTGGGATCATGAACTGAGTTGAAGGCAGACGCCCCAAGAATTTTTATGTTTTATGCCTTTGTCAATATATACAGGATTTTGTTGTGTCAGTCTTAGCAATTCTGTTGTGTATAAAGTGGTATCTCATTGTGGTTTTATTTTTATTTTATTTTATTTATTTATTTTTTTAAGATTTTATTTATTTATTTGACAGAGAGAAACACAGCTAGAGAGGGAACACAAGCAGGGGGAGTGAGAGAGGGAGAAGCAGGTTTCCCCACCAAGCAGGGAGCCCGATGCAGGGCTTGATCCGCAGGACTCCAGGATCATGACCTGAGCTGAAGGCAGTCGCTTAACCAACTGAGCCACCCAGGCACCCCTCATTGTGGTTTTAATTTGTAGTTAATTGATGACTAATAATCTTGAGCACTTTCCATGAGCTTATTTGTTATTAGTAATATTTATTTGTAAAGAGTGTATTCAAGACTTTTTCATCAAAATTTGTTGTTTTTTGAACTGTATTTATGTAATTGAGTTGTTCAAGTTCTCTGTGTAACCTGGATAGAAGTCTATTTTCAGAAATCAGTGTTGTGAATACTTTCTCTCAGTATGTGGCTTGCCTATTCATTGTATTTAATGATGTCTTTGATGAACAAAAATCACAGAAACCAGAAGATAATGGAAGTCATCAATAAAGTACTTGAATAAAAGAACTATCAGTACAGAATTCTGTGTCCAACAAAAGCATTCTCAAGGAATGAAGGCAAAAGATAGGTATTCTCAGATGAAGAAAAATTAAGAGAAGTGTTGTGAACAGATTACTCTGAAAGAATGAAGTAAATTCTTGATGCTAAAGGAAAAAGATGAAGGGGAAAAACTGGATTTTTTACAAGTAGAGAAATAATAGGAATAGTAAATACTTGAGAAATGAAAGAAAGAGAAAAGAGAAGTTTTACTCTTAAATACTTTAAAATATATGTAATTATTTAAAGCAAACTATTGCATTGTCTTCAGGAATTTTCAACATATGTCAGACTAATAAATAGGACAAGTAGAACAAAAATTTCAGTGGTGAGAGGAATAAAAGAAACTGTGGATGCTAAAGTTGTACATTGTATATGAAATAATATAATTCTCAGTAGACTGTGGGAGGTTAGGCAGATGCATAGTAATCGACAGAGAAATTAGTGAAGAAAAGCAAAATTATAGATAGATAAAAAGTCAATGAATAATACCAACAATAGCAGAATATTCTTTATTCTACACACACACACACACACACACACACACACACACACACACACACAAATGAAAGAATTCAAGACCTAAATAAATGGAAAGACATAACCATATTCATAGGTAGGATGATTTAATATTGTTAAGATGTTAGTACTACCAAAATGATCTATCATAGCCACTTCTATAGAAATTTAAAAACTGATTTAAAAAATCATATAAAACAATTCCTGTGAAATTACAAGGGTAAGTAGCCAAAACAATTAGAAAAATCATAGAGTGGGACTCACACTTTTAGATTTCAAAACTTAAAGCAACAACAATCAAACATGGTGCTGGCAGAAGGATAGACATATAGATCAATGGAATATAATTGAGCGTCCAGAAATAAACCAGTACAATTACAAGCAATCAATTTTCAACAAGGATTCCATGACAATTCAATAGTAAGCATTTTCATTATAAATAGCTTTTAAAACCATTTTTAGAACTCTCCATATTTTCCAATTCTGCTCATGTCATTATTGCCACTTAATGAGTTACATGGCTTTGTGTATTCATTTACATTGACACCTTTATTGTCAAAAAGTTGTTTGTTATATTCCCTTGCTAGTCTTTTAATGACTAGAAGATCTAAATTCATCCTCTTCCTTATTACGATGTGGTTGATTTGCATTTTCTTTCTTTTTATTTTATCAGTCAACCTAAAGATTTATCGATCTTATTAGTCTTTTTAAAGAGTCAACTTTTAAGTTCTCATAATCTTTATTTTGTCATTTTTCTATTTTATTGGCTTTGCACTCATCCTTAAGTTTTCCTTTCTCCTGCTGATTTTGTTCAGTTTTCCTATCTTTTATCATATTTTCAAGATAAACACATCAATCATCATTTTTATCTTTTTTCTCTAGTATTTTCCTGATTTAAATTAAATCTACAAATTTTGATATATTATGTTTTTATGTTCATCTATTACTTTATCTGCACTTTCAAGGAAATACTGTATTTCCTTCTTCACAGAGAATGAAATCCAGAGCAAGAGGTTGAACAAGAAGCCCAAGACCCCTTAACTAGGAATTCAGAGACCTCAGAGTCAAATCCGGGCCTTTACATTATGTCAAAGCCGCCTCCCCACTGCACAGAACCATTTCTTAGCTCTGTCTGAGCCTGCCTGTTTAACATCTACTTATAGTAGATGGACTCACATCCACTTATAGTCGTTGTTGAAAGGACATACATAGGCAGTGTGTCAGGGTATTTGTACAATCTGTTCTGTTTGAATTTGAAACTCTAGGTGTTTCTCTAGAGAGAAATCAGAGAAAGGGCTGTGGCTTTTCTTGAATTGTTTTCATTGAGATGCAGAACTTGTTCCATAGAATTCAAACTGTAAGGATAGAGACAACACAACTGGTAAAGTCACATCAGGTAGAACTGACATCCTAAATCAGAAGCAGAAAAAAGCAAACGCGATGCTTTTGATCATAGCACATGCACATAAATAAGAAAATGAAAAAGCCCTGTCAAAAATCCCAGTTTCCTATGTCCCTTTTCCTGCACCTACTTTTTAGAAAATTTAATTTATTAATATCATCCTGGTTCTGTAAGAAGTATTGATTTAACCACCTATTTTAACTTTGAAACACTACTCTAGTGGTTTTTCCAAGTTTTTTTTTTTTTTTAAGAAATATATATTGAAATTTTTAGAGATTTTAAAATCTTAGAGGAACATAACTTTCAACTATTGGTTGGAAAAAGGCGTGTAGTGCTTCCTTTAGTTTAAAAATGTGGAATTTTTTTCCGAAGCAGTGATCTATCTAGGGTTCCTGATCCCAAGTCGTATTTGTGTGTTTTTCTCTCCTTCTGTCCTCCCCTCTCTCTGTGAGAGAGAGAGAGAGAGAGAGAGAGAGAGAGGGAGAGAGAGAGTGTGTGTATGCATGTCCATGTGTATATTTGGTGAGATTTTGGGTGCTTCTTATTTTTATGCTTTCAGTTATATTATTTCCTAATTTTTGACAATGAAAATACTTTTGTATTAGGAAATAAAGCTTGTCATTTATTTATTTATTTTTTTAAAAACGTGAGTGAGTAGAGGCTGAACTCAGCAGCAGCAAACAGGCAGGGAGTGGTGGGAAAGGAAAGTTTGTCACAGCCCACATTGAGCTGGGCTTAAACTCTGGGAAGTGAGTTGAGGGGGCTCTGAAGATCAGCTCTGCCTTTCTTAGCCTGGACTCAAGAGGAGACCTAGGATCCCCTCAATCTTCAGTCAGAAGCCAGAATACCCAGGAAGCCTCCATCATGTTCTAACAGAGCACTTTGAAATCTGAGTCTTGACTGAGCCACACTGCTTCTGGTGGGCTCTTATAACACAAGCATGTGCTTCAGAGGCACCTCTCCCCCTGTGGGGAAAGTCATCACCAAGTAGAATCTCTTTACAGTCATCTGCACATCTTTTCTGAAAGCCTGATCCCAGATAGTATTATTATCCTTGTCTTATACCTAGAGTGGACTGCTTGCTAAGAAAGGGTTGGCTTTTTCTTTTTTCCTTTAACCTAGAGGCAATAAGAAACCTTCTCATTGAGGTTGCTGAAGATACATGAAACAAGGGCTTAATTTTCTTTGAAGTATTTCGAAAATTTACTTGGAAAGAGAAAACTATGAGATAGTGCCAACCCTGAAAGAAGCAGATTAACTGTATTTTGGGTCAGTTGAGTTGGACACATGCACTACTGAGGGCCCACTGAGTCCAAGCATGGCTGGAGAACAGGGAAACAACCATGTATTTCTCTTGTAAAAATTCCAAACCCAAACATCTCCCTGCATCCTGTTGCCCTGGAGCTCTGTGCTGACGGAGACCTCATCTACACATTTCCAGCTGCTATGATCAGCAGACTGTTTGTGGGATGATGATCAAGGGCGATCATTCAACAGGCATAATGTCATGTCGCCACAACTGATTACTAACATCTCTCTGTAAAGGGCAGAGGGAGAGGACCGGAATGATGGCAGGTGAACAGAGGTGTGTATATTACTGAGAATGAGAAGGACTCACATAATTATGATTGCTTAGAGAATAAAGTAACCAACTGCATTTCACCCAGAGCCTCTGAGATCCTCAATTTGGAACACTAAATATATACCTCTTAATAATTTATGTTCTAACATTTTTTACCTGAGGGACCTAAAACAAATTTAAGTGTGGATTTATTCAAATATGAATCCATACACATGAAATTACACCCACACATCTTACTAAATAAAGACAATATATGGTACATGGAAATGCAAGGAGGGGGGAATTTTATAGTAGAAATACATATATGAAAAATAATTTTACTTATAAATAACATTAATAAGCGAGTTAAATGAGCAAAACAATTTCACTATTATGGAAAACTGATACAGTTTGGGGAATATCCTTCTAGCTATCTACCATATAAATATTTTATAGATTGTAGGTCATATATAAAAATGTATGTGCATAATGCACAAATATGATATATGAAGGAAAATATTTTATGCAAGTGCATATAAACACGTTTTGCACCTATGAGATTTTTGCCCACTTACTTTCTACTGTGATTGATGCCATAATCACTCATCATTGATGGAATTTCTTTCTTCCTCAATTCCAGAAAGGGTGTGTGTGAGCACAATTTGAAATCCCCTGAAGAGCCTTCCTGAGGAGGACAAAATGGCTGCAAATCACTGACGAAACACTCCCTCAGAATTGGTAAGTATTGTCTCTAATAAGGGACAGTTAATACAAACGTACTGAATTATGTTTGAGAATACAATACATGCTGAAGAGCTGCGCATCACTGCTGGGAGTGCCCCTGTGAGAAAAGAGTCCCGTTCAGGCCCTCGTGGTGCTTGTCTGCGCAGGACCCCGCAGGAGAGACCAGCACTGTCTCTCACACTGTGAGCTGCAGTTTGCAGTCATTCCACCACGAGGCAGTGTGTCCGGGTGACTTCCGCCTGGGGAACAGAAGCCCAGTCCGCCCATCCCTTCTCCATATAGCCCAAAGGCTGGGTCACACATGCTCCCAACTTTCTCGGCTTATTCAGGGAGCCTGAAGACCCTTTGAAAGGAGCTTATGAGTTTTCTGCAGTTAAGGTATATGGGAACTTCAGCAGTGAATTGGGGAAAATATAGGAGACGTGACTCTATTTGTTCCCCAAGTTAGGGCAGCACTATCTACTCGTTAGAAATGGGAGGAGTTTCTCAGAGAGGGAGCTGTCAGCACAGATGCTGATCTCCATATTGCCAGGGCGGCTGTTGAGTTCGGCCCCACCGCACCACCTTCACGCGGTGCTTGCGGCCCACAGAGGCACTGAGGAATATATGGAACTCACTGTATTCGTGATCTTGTGATGGGTTATTAGAAAAATGTTAGTATATTTGGAAACATTTTAGTATATTCAAGGGCTACAGAGTGCTATCACCATAATTTACTTAATCAATTATTTATTGATGTGTGTTGCTATCTCCTATTTCCCTGCTTCAGTAATGCTGTAATGAGTATCCTTTTACATATATCACTGTGCATTTTCCACTTACTTCAGGCACATACCTTAAAAAGGGATGGATGGATAAAAAGCAATTTACATTTTAAATTGAGACATTTCCCCTCCCCCGCCTCTGATACTCAGTACCTAATGTTCAAATGGCAAAGAAGTATTTGGTTGAGGTGTTGTTGGTTTTCTTTGTTAACACGGCCAAGTTTTGCATGTCCCCTCATTCAAGCCAGGTGTCTGTGTGTGCCCTTACGCGTGCAGATTGTGAGGGAGGGCATCTCATGGCTGTTGCAGACTCGAGCAAGTTGTTCCCCAACACTCTTACCTCCCAGCTACTGATCTAGACACCACATATCCCATCTTTCCTTGAAGTTAATTTTGATCCTAGGATTGAGTTCTGGATAGCAAAGTAACAGGAAGTAGGTATCATTTTGAGGCCTGGTCCATAAAAATCTCCCATAAGAATCAGCATTTTCTTTCTCTTTTCCGGTCTACTTGCTACCTATGGAATGACATGAGAACCTGAATGATTATATAAAGTTTAACCTCTCCACCATCAATCTTTCCATCCCACCAACTGCTTCAGACAGTGAACAACTAATTTTCCTTGTATATTCCATTGGTTTGGGAATTGTTTGTTTTGTTTGTTTGTTAGAGCAGTTAGCCTGTCGTGACTACTACACATGCTGCTTCTGCAGAGTGTATGTTTTGATGCCTTCTTACATGTTGTAAGTAGCCACCAATCTGACTTGTTTTATTTTATTTTTTTTAAGATTTTATTTATTTGACAGAGAGAAACACAGCGAGAGAGGGAACACAAGCAGGGGGAGTGAGAGAGGGAGAAGCAGGCTTCCCGCCGAGCAGGGAACCCGATGTGGGACTCGATCCCCGGTCTCCGGGATCATGACCTGAGCCAAAGGCAGTCGCTTAACCAACTGAGCCACCCAGGCGCCCCTGACTTGTTTTATTTTTAACAAGCAATTTATAATTAGGATGGATCAAAGCATGTGAATTAGCCCACATATTATATCTGAAACATGAGGCTAATTTCCATGCTAGGTGAACAGGAAGCTCAGAACCATACAGAAACACTAACTGAAAATTGGGGCATATCCTGTCCATGGATATGAGTTGGAGATCTGTCCACCAATATGTAGGCGGGGTATTTGGTAGTAGTGTTATCTTGCTTGTGACTTCCACAGGCTGCCCAATTACAGACAAGGTGTCCTTAGAGCCAAATGGTCAGGATACATGGTGGGGATTTGTGGAAATAGCCTGTGCTGGATGTCTGGAAACCAGTTCTCATACTGTATTTGCCTCTCTCCTGCTCTGATCTGAGAAAGTGACTCTCCTCAGGAGGTGAATGTCCTCCGGTATAAAATGAACCAGTTGAAATGGATCTGAGGTTGCTAATAGTACATATTCTGTTTATTAACTCTGACTGGTCATAATTTCATGAATCTTTGTTGCAAAGAATTCTGAGGGCTACATCAAGACTCAGTAGAGGGGCACCTGGGTGGCTCAGATGGTTGGGCGACTGCCTTCGGCTCGGATCATGATCCCGGAGACCTGGGATCGAGTCCCACATCGGGCTCCCTGCTCGGCAGGAAGCCTGCTTCTCCCTCTCTCACTCCCTCTGCTTGTGTTCCCTCTCTGGCTGTGTTTCTCCTGTCAAATAAATAAAATCTTTAAAAAAAAAAAAAGATTCAGTGGAAAAGTGCCAGAGTGGGGGACTTAAGGTGGTCTGTGAGTTACATTTTGCTTCTGTATTTATTGAATGTTTGGAGTCTAAAGTGTTGGGGAGTCTCAGTGTTCATTCCTCTGTTTCAATTGTATCTCACTGTCCGTGGTCCTGGGGGAAATAGCAGAAGGCTACAGGTTAATATTTGGAGTACGACTAAAAGCTTTTAAATTTGACAAACCAAGTTCAAATCCTTGCTCTGCAACTATCTTTGTTGGTGAGATTGGAGGCAACTTATCCCCTCTCTCTGTGCATCACTTACCTCGTGTTTACTTGTCAAAAATAATACCTACCTCATGGATTCTTATGGCAGTGGAAATAAATACTGCATATACAAGTTCAGCATAAACCCTGCCACATGGTAAACATTCCATGTGGCCATCATGCCTGAGGTTATCTGTGGGAATGAGAATATTAAATATGACAGAATGAGGAGATTGCATGTGAGGTCTTGTGGACATTCTCCATAAGCATGGCTTGCGGATGGAAAACTGAGAAACTTGTCTTCTGGCCCTCATGGTAGGACTCCAACTTTCAGACCCTGATGCTTCATGTATTCAGATCCAACTGGAAGATAAGTTTTTCAAAACATTTTAGTCATTTTCTACCCTATGCTCTCCTCTTCAAGTTTTTCAAAATTGTGTAGGCTTCCGGTGACTACAGGGATAGTCACAATGGATATACATGGTTATATCCATTCAGCTGCCTCTGAAGGAGATCAAGAGGTTTCTCAATGAAAGACAGTACCCTAAAGGTATATAATGGAAGTCTGCACAACTTCAGTTTTTATTCTGTCCCCAAATGAAGTCTGATAAAGGAACACCTGCTATCACTTTGGTACCTAGAGGGAAAACACGCATACACACTAGGAACATGTCTTACCCTACAATTAAAAATTCAATATTTTCTTTCATTTTTCAGCACGTTTTGTCCCCCCCCCCCCGGGTTGGTTTGTTGGTTTGTTGGTTTTTTTCTTTAGAGGGTGAATCAAATCAGCTTTTAGTGGCCCAGGGAAGGAAAAATTTTACTGCTTTGCATGTTGTAGTTTACGGAAGCAATCAGTTCTCCCAGCCAGGACATGAGAATTCCAAGTCTGTAATGCACACAGCTGCCAGGTGTGGACCTTGTGTGTGTGCTCTAGGTAATCAACTCAGTGATATGACACAACAACCCTATGAGGAAGCTACTGTTATCATCTTATCTTACCAAAGAAGAAAATGAGGCTTAGCGAAATTAAATTACTCCTTAATAGCACACAGACAGTAAGGGGCAAGGCTTGTCTGGTCCTACAGTCTAAGCATTTGACTGTTATGTGTATTTCTCTTCTACCTTTTATATTTGTACTGCTGAATCCACATAAAATAGACATCAAGAATAAGGGCTCTTGTTTTGAGTGTTTATTGCATGCTGTGCACTATTCTATATCATTTGTCCCGTAATTCCTTTTACTTCCACAAACCCCTATGTATATCATTTGTCCCATTTTATAGATGAATCTACTGAGACATGGAAAAATAAAATAACTTGTCCAGGATTATATAGATTAGTTAATAATATACCCAAGACCCGTACCAACTCATTGAAACTGTAAAGCCTATGCATCTAATCACAGTGTACCACCGGGAGTAGGAATACATGGTGACTCCTTTGTTCCTCCTGTTTGAACCTACTTAGCATACACACTGTCTTGTATTTCTCCATTCCCAGGGAGTATATAGTATTTCAACATTTCTGTTGAAAAATTTCACACATTCTGCACTTCAGTCTTAATAAAAAAAGAATTTTTCTCTCAGCAGATACCCATGGAGATACATCTGTTTTTGTGAGTTTATTCCGAATACACAAAGACGGCAATTATTTATTTATCTCAGGAGAAATTTGGAACTCCTAGATCTGAATACCCTCCAAATATTCCTCAAGTGCAAATTTCAGAAGAAAAAACATTTTTGCTATTTTTGACTGACGCTCCATTTCTAGGGTTCTTGCTCTTCACTCCCACTTGCCCTTGCTCTCAGCATTGGCCAACTCCTTGGCTTTGTAGACTGCTGATTCACTGTAATGCACAATCACATTTCCTCCTATTTAATTCAAAGCAAAGTATGCGCTGTCCGATCTTTCTTTTGTCTCTGTTTCCATTTGATTTGCACATCATATACAGATTTGCTGACTCCATAATCTGTTTCTCATGAGGTAGGACACATTTGTAAATGACCTACGAGACTGCTAAGAGCTAATAGGGCAACATTCCTATCTTCCACTGTCTTTTGAGATTCTCCTGGGATTTATGTGCTTAAACTCCCATTGCCCCACACTGAGGATCATCTTGCTTAAGTTCTCCCAAAAGCTTTCTCTTTACCTATCACAGGAGGAACTAAAAGCATTTTTTTTTAAATGGAAGGATAATTGAAGAACCAGAATGTTTTTGTCCCAATGTTAATAGAGTCTTCGGATTCAATGCCAGGAATGATGACTATGGAATCAGAACTACCCAGTGACTCTCTAATCATAAGATTTGGCTTTTCTACCTCAAACTGGAGACAAGAACAACTGTTAAAAATGCTTCATGGGGTTTTGGACAACTACCTTCAGTTATACATGAGGAAGGATTGTGGAGTTATGAAGGGCTTTACAAATGGAACCCTCTCTGGACAAGCCCACACTCTTCAGTGGGGAAAGGGATCAGCGCACACCATAGTCACGGGGCTGAGCCTCTGCAAATAGCACAAGCCCGCTGACAAAAGCTATCACCCGGTACATAGCATTTACTGAGCACTTGTTATGTAGCAGCTGTTTCACTAGATACTGAAAGGACAGAGGGGAATAAGATACAGTAAATCAATCAAAGCGTGCTATTGAAACCTGTTTTCTGCTGGCTATGGTAATAAGTCCTGGCCATACAACTCTGAAAGGCCATGTAGTATAGACTACTGGAAGGGAAGCAAACAGAAATTTAAACACAATGAAGTGGAGGAAAAAATAGAGTATCCTAGGGCAGCACCTTGAAGGGATATTTGATTCCAACTAGCTGTACAGGGGAGGGTTTCACAAAGAAGGTACCTGATACAGTGATACCCAAAGATAGTTGCATTCATCTCCTAGAGTTGTTGTTGCAAAGTCCCATGAACTGGGTAACATAAAACAGCGGAAGTATAATCTAACAGTTCAGGAGGCTGGAAATTGATATCAAAGTGTTCACGGTATAGGTTTCTTTGGGAGCCTTTGAGAGAGAAGTTGCCCCATGCCTCTCTCCTGGCTTGTGGTGGTTGTAGGCAACCCTTGGTATTCTTTAGCTTATAAATTCATTATCATTCCAGTTGCAGCCTTCATATTCACATTACCTTCTTCTCTATGTCTCTGCGTGTCCTTTCCTGCCCCTTAAAGGGACATTCTCATTGGATTTTAATGCCCATCTTAATCCAGTATAATGTCACCTCAGTCTTCATCTGGATTAACTCTGCAAAGACACTCTTTACAAATAAGGTTTTATTCTGAGCTTTCAGGTGGACATGAATTTTGGAAGGACATTATTGAACCCTCTACAAGGAAGTAGAAACTGTTTTAGAGAATGAGGAACAGAAGGGCATTCTAGGCAAAGAGGACAGAATATGTAAAGTCCTAAAATGATGAAAGAGTATGGCATACTGAAGGAATTTTTTCTTTAAATGTTATTGTGGCTAAAGGAAAGAGGGCTTAGAGATAGGTGAAAGAAACAAAGATGAACATAAAGGTGGCGTCAGTAAATGAAGCAGAACAAATAGGACTTTTTTCTGAGAGTAATGAGAGATGATGTATGTTTCAAGGAAGGGATTGACATGATGCACACAGTGTCCCAAAGCAATCACCTTGGCCTTGGGCAGACAATCAAATGAAGAAACAAGAAGACTAAGGTCTAGCTGGGAGGTTGCCCTAGGGGTGGAAGAGAGTAAAGATGGTAGCTTGAGTCATAGGAGTGACCGTGGACAGGGAAATAGAGGATATATTTGAGAAATAATAACAGATTTCATTAAATAAGACATACAGGACTTTTCAGTAAAATAACAGCTATAACTGTGTGAGGTAATAGATGCTAACTAAACTTACTGTGATAATTTTGTAATATATATATATATATATATATATCAAATTATTATGCTGTATACTTCAGTACAATTTTGTTTGTCAGTTGTATCTCAGTAAAACTAAGGGGAAACTAAGAAAAAAAAAAGACTTGCAGGAATTAATGGGAAGGCACAGAAATACAGATTTTTATATGCCTTAACTTTTTAGGTATTTTTTTCCCTCATATCCTAGTAGGTAACTAACTTTCAATTGGTGATGGCGACTGTCCTAAGAGATACAAATGTTTATTTTGAGAAGTGATAATACTGGTATATTTCCCTTAGATTTTCTTGTGTTAATTAGGACTCATTTGCTTCTAAGATAGCAAATTAATATTAACTAATGTAAAAAAACAAATAAATGAATTATTCACCCACATCCTGAGAATTGAGCTATGGGCTTGACTAGATCTCATGATTCAAATACAATATTAGCATGTTTTCTCTTTCTCTATCCCTCAGTTCCATTTTTTTTTTCATCTTGGCTTTATTCTTATATAAGCTTTTCCTCTGATGGCGGAATAAAGACTGTTGTAGTTCTAGTTCACATTGCCTTTCTACCCACAGTCTCCCAGAACAGAGTGTCTCCTCCACTCATCTTGATCATTGCCTTGGAAAAAGTCTAATTGCTTTTGTTTCTATTCCTACACTTGAATATGTGGAAGACTCTTTAGGCCTAGGTCATGTACCAAAATTTAGGATTAAATCAGCCCATTTGAGCTTCATGGACCAAGCAGGTTACTATGGAATGAGTTAGAGGTTCCCCAAATGAAGGGCGATGAAGCACACAAAAATAATAACAAAAGTAAGAGATACTCAGTACACATACTGCAGTGGTTCTCAGCAAAGTAATTGTTTTAAGATAATATTCTGAATTGATCATTTATTCCATCAACTTCTGTTACTGCCTAATTCATCTAACCTTCCATCAATGAATCCATCCATTCACTACGTGTTTATAAAGTACCCACCACTGAAAAGAAACTAAGGAAATAAAAACATGTAATTTTTGTCCTCACATAGCGTATGATCAAAAAGGGAAGGCAGATACTGCAAATACATGTTTGGGTAGGAATTAAGACATAGAGACACTAATTTATTAATATAGATCAATTCATTTTTGTTCAGTGGATGAATGAGTCAAGGAATGAGCCAAATTTGCTTCATTAAAATACTTGTTTTCAAAAAAGGGGAGTGTTTCATAACTTCTAAGCAAGTCAGAATGAAATAACAATGGTATAAAAAATTAACTGCTAAATATTTAATGTGGGGACAACATTCCATTTGGGAACTCAAGAGCAATATTGTGGAAAAAGTGACAATTTATTGGTAACTAAAGAACGAAAAAAGTTTCAATACCTAGAAGATTATTCCAAGCTGGGTGGACAAGCTATAAAAGGCAAGGAGGTATGAAATTGCTTGAATAGTAGAAGAAAATAATGGATAGCTTTTATGGCCACAATACAGGATACCTAGAAGGTAAGAGAAAAGGCTATACCATAACCAAAGAGAAGGTTTAGAGACAAATTATGGAGGATCTTGGAATCCAGACCATAATATGAACTATTTTCCACAGTTACACTGGAGCCACTACAATCTGATGGGCAAGAGATTGAATAATCTGTGAAATAATCTGTGTTTGAAAGTTAAATCAAAGAAGACTAGCTGGTACTCATGAGTGCCATGGTCCCCAAAGTCATCCCAACTCATGTAAACCTTTCTATTTCTGAGAATCTGCAGAGAAATTACACATTTTTAAATATCTAAGAACTGTTTTCTCTGAAGAAGAGAGATTTTAACTTTGTGAGCACTTCACTAGTAAATTTTATTTCTTTAAAACTGTCACAAAGAAACCAAGTCTCTGTGATTGTGTGCCCTACTCTGCTTCGATAGTATTCAAGACTTAAAGTTGCAACAAGATCAAGGAACACAGAATCATAAGCACCTTCATGTTTATACCTAATGCCACTGGGGGAAATCTCCAGACCCTTTTAGCACTCTCAGGGCTTCTGTGAGACATTAAATAGAACTGCATTTTAGCACTCAGTTTGGGACTACGTTTGTTCCATTTCCACCTCTGTTAAACATGCCCTTGTTCCTACTTTTTTTGTCTTAATGAGAGAAATACCAAGAAATTTGTGTTTTAAGGTACAGTGAAGGTATCTTGAAAAAAAATATTACACTTCAAAAGAAAGTGAGAAAACACTTATCTTCAGATTTTATTTTTTCCTAGTTGAGACGTGTTCAAGGACATCAGCATACAGTTGTGAATTGACATAGACATACGTGGTATAGGACAGAGTCATTGGAGCCATAGACTCTTGGAGAGTGGCATTTCTCCATCTGCAGTGGTGACAACATGAGTCATAGAACCACACCACCTCTTCCCTGAAGACACAGACAGCCCCCACGTGAGATGTGATCCTGTTGCTGGCAAGTGGGATGTGAGTGATAAGCCCTTTGAATGTAAGGCATCATTTCTCACTTTGGAAGGTCTTGCCCACACAGCCTCCC
>PITA01032320.1:0-14076 GCA_004023965.1 Spilogale gracilis
TGGCTGGGTCAATGGCCTGGGTGGACAGATGGGTGGGCGGATGTGCAGGTGGATGGAAGGCTGCATAAAGACAGCAATACGCCTTTGCCAATGCAAACTGCATTAAAAGCACCAAAGCTTCATCTCTCGCCACTCCCTCCTTTGCCACTCTGCTGCAGTCACGCCAGACACTGAATCAAAGACCCAAGGTCATACAGCATCAAGGAGTTGCACATCCCGTTTCCCTGTAGTTGGGATCCTCCTGCTGCCCCAACCAGCACTCCTGGTGAATCCTTGCTCGCCTTGTAGACCTCAGTTTAGATGCTGTCACCTCTAGGAAGGCGTCCTCAGGCCTCCCTGCTGGCCGGTGGCCCTCCTCCATGCATGGAGCAGCCCGTGAAGCAGCTGCTGGACCACTGTCGCCCACAACACGGCACTCTCCCATGGTTCAAGCAAACAGACCTATCACACACTCCCTGGGACGTGGGCCTCGCGGGCAAGGAGCCCATCCATGCTTTAGTGTCGGGCCTTTGGAGCTGTGAATAGCCCACGTGCGGGCACACCCTTAACACTCTCAGATGAGTGAGTAAACAAGGGGGGGTCCTCAGCTCCTTCCCACCCAAGCTCTACATTCCTCCAGGACAGACCAACTCCCCTGTGAGATAATAGTGGCTTAGGTTTGGGGGCCCAGATTTACCTCCCAGCAGTGATCTTGTAGAAACGGGACACAAAGGGCTCTAGGGAACAAGCCAGGATATCAGCTTTCCTAGAGCAGTGGGCACTCCGGTATCTTTTGACACCTGACTCGGCAGGGGAGGGACCCTCAAAGCCTCATGTCCCGGCTGGTTTTCCAGGGGGTGAGCAGAGAACTAGCCGGCAAGCGAGACTCCAAGGATCGTTGTGACTTGCACTGGGGGAAGGGGCCAACGTGGTGACAGCAGGTCGCCCTGCTGCTGGACAGCCTCAGAAATACTGCCCTGCCCCAGCCGCGGAGCACAGGGAGATGACGTATGGAGTGACCCCCCAGCCAGGGCGGTGCTCACAGGGTCGGAGGCCAAGGGCCATACCCACCACTGTACCACCACATGCTGAACTCCAGCACCGTTGTGGGGAACCCTTCCCATGTCAAAGGGGTCATGTCCACAGCCCTCTGGTTTTTTCCCTACTGACCCCTGACCCTACTGACCGACCGTCTGCAGGACGGTCTGGGGACAGGTGCCATTCACAGCTTGAATGTCGCCAAATGCAGAGAAGGTATGATGCCCGAGGCTTCAGCCCCCGGGTGGACACCCCAACCGGGCGAGGCGCTGCCCTCCGAGGCATGCTGTGTGGGGGGTAGCCGTGGGGACCGCTCTCGGCTACGCCATGCTGGGCAATTCCTTCGTGTGTATCAAATGAATGCATCAGCCCCTACCCCAGACATTAGCGCAGACAACGCCTACGGACTCTGCCCCCATCTTGCTGTGTGGCTCTACTGACGCATGGACAGCCTGTTTCCTCACCTGCACACTGAGTGGATGGGGGTCGTGGAGGGCTAGATGCACGAGCTCCTACTGTCAGAAGATCACTATTATATGCACAGTCGTCTGCTCCTTCCCTTCCTGAATAGCTCGTTTCCATTTCCTTAACCACAAACTCCTTTCATTGACTAAGGCATTCCAGCCCAAAGCAGCTGCCCGCCAGCAGGAAAGGCCCAAGGCTCCCGGAGCAGCCAGCCCACACCTCCCTGTCCTTTGTCTCCATCGGCAACACACCTGCCCACCTCGCAGCCACGCCCACTCTCCAAGGAGCCCACCGCCCAAGCCCAAGGTACAGGAGGCCGAGCACCCAGCCGCCCACTCCAGGGAGCGCCACAAGTCCCAACAAATGCTCCTGTGGACGTCCTTACCACCTGTGGGCCCACAAGCCGAGATGTGTGGGTTTTTCCTTTTCCTAGAGAGGGGCTCACACCACAAGAAGCATTCTTCACCTCCTTCCCTTCATTACCGTACCCAGGAAAGCAATCCCTTTCAGGAAACACAAAACCAAGAAGGCCCTTTCTCTTAGTGGCTGCAAAGCACTCTGATCGGAATGGCTCCGAGGAAGGGACCAGGTCTCTTCCACCCTTTGCTTTTGCAGACGGCGCTGCCTGCCCCTACAGGTGCCCACACGTTAGGAAGCACCCCAGGACCCGGTGGAGTGGCCGGGTCCAACAACACGTGCACTTCACTGTTCGCATGTTCGGAGAGATACTGCCTCTGCCTTCTTCGAGGGGTGACCTAGGAGAACCCCCAGAGCCCCTCGTGGGCAGAAGGCAACCGTGTGTAATCTGTGCCCATCCTCTGCTCACCTGGCCGGGGGGGGAGGGGTCTCCCCGGGTTTTCACCTGCATTTCTTTCCACTCACTAAGCATCCTCTCACACATTTAAAAATTATCTGTATTTTGTTTCCTAACAACAATGCACATCTTTTGTCCATTTGGGGGAGGGGGGAGGGCAACGGGGGAAGAGTGAGTAGAGGGCATGGTTCCTTGCTGTTTTTTTTTTTTTAAGATTTATTTATTTGACAGAGAGAGACCACGGGTAGGCAGAGAGGCAGGCAGAGAGAGAGGAGGAAGCAGGCTCCCCGCTGAGCAGAGAGCCCGATGTGGGACTCGATCCCGGGACCCTGAGATGATGACCTGAGCCGAAGGCAGAGGCTTTAACCCACGAGCCACCCAGGCGCCCTTGCCTTTTCTTTATTGATTTGCAGGAGTTTTAAATACTACAGCTTATCAATCCCTTCCCTGTGATTTATGCTTATCTTCCCTTTTCTAATGCTGGTTGGTTGTTTGGGGTTTCTTTTTGGCCATAGAAAAACTCTTGACTTGCGTGGAGTAAAACTTTTTTTCCTAACTTCTGGGGTTTCTGTCGTCCTGGGAACAGCCTCCCCACCCCCAGACTGTAACAACCGGTCTCCCACGATGTCTTCTCGTAGCTCCACGGGTTTTGTTTGCGAGGTTCCCATCTTTGATCCATCTGGAATGCGCTACGGTGCAGGAGGAAGGCAGGGTCCAGCTTCTCCTTCCCAGATGGTGTCTCCGCTCTCCCAGCCCATTTCAATGACTAATCCTTTCTTTCCTGGCCAATGTCAATGCCGCCTTTATCAAACCCTGAATTCCTAAGGGTGTTGGGGCTTAAAGCCCACAGAGCTGCCCGGGCCCCCTTCACCGCCCACAGGGAGGGGAAGGTCTCTGCTGGCCCAGCCCCCAACCCCCACCCCGGAGCAGCTCGAGACAGGACACCCCCATGTCTGAGAGGGAAGCAGCTTAGGCAAAATCCAAGGCGTGCCTGCTGCAGGAATGTCTGGACACTTATAATATCAAAAATGGAAATGACCCAACATCCAATCACAGGAGCCACTGCCCGTGAATTAGGCTTTTTACAGCAGTTGTGACAGAGAACAGCTTGCTGTCCTTATAAAGTGAAGGGAGAAGGTCCAGATGAGCTGCGCTGGGACTCCAAGGCCTCCCCCTTCAGGGACGAGACACAGGGTGGGGACAAGCCCCCCCCCCACCCTGGCTGCGCCCTCATTTCCGGGCCAGCGCCCGCATGCTTCCCTCCATCCCTTACTCTTGGTGCTCAGACCCAGTAGAGTTTGAGTCTGGGGGTTACAGATGATTTTTATTGTCTTCTCTATTTTTTTGTGTTTTCCAAAATGACTCCAATGAAAAATGTATCCTTTTTCATTTAAAAAAATAATAATAATTACAGAAAGAAAAGGAGGGGGATGACCTCTAAGAAGGGGGCACCCCCCCACACTTCCCAGCCCTGCCTCTCCTCTAGGCATCCGCACATGTCCCCCAGACACCGGGGCAGCACGAGCTCACCCCCCGTCCTGACCCCGGGCAAACCAGTAGTCTGGCCCCATGAGCCCTCAGAGCGCATGGGCACAAACCCCAGGGGGAGGGCATGGGAAAGGAAGTGGAGGGGGACACGAGTCCGACGGGTCAGGGGCCTGGCCCGGCCCATGCCACCAGCAGGGGTCCCCAACTGACTTCTGACCCCCCCCCCCCGTGTCCCCGGCACCCCACAGGCACTGCCCTTCCTCTCATGGGGGGTCAGGATGGCGCAGCACAAGGGAGGCGAGCCAGGGGTCACCATGCACTGAGCACAGGCCTGGGAGCCCTCCCCCTCCCCGTCCCCGGGGCCAGGCTGTGTGCCCGTCTAGGGGCACTGACTCCGATTTGACGGGAGCCCCAGACTACAACCCGCAGACCGCGGTGCTCCATAAATGCCGAACTGCGTTTTAGGAAGGGGTTGCCTTCAACCCCTCGTCCCTTGGCAAAGCACACAACCCTCGCTCACAGCTCCGGGACTCGTCACACACTCGGACACAGCGTTTGTGGCCCAGCGAGACGTGATTAACGCCAGATCCGGGGCACCATGTCTGAGCCGGAACGTTCCATGAGAGCATCTCTCTCCCGTCCAGATGGGCAGCTGCCACACGGCCCCCTCCTTCAAGCGCTGCAACAGCTGAGGCCGGGATCAGGACACGAAATGGACATGAGGCGGAGAGGGGAACCCCCCCAGAAGCGGGGCACATCCCGGGGCGGGGGGGTGCCTGCACTGTGTGGGAGGGCGAGGAGAGGGAGCTAAGCCTGCACAGCTGGGCCGGAGAGCGAGAGCCAGCGCGAGTCGTCCAAGAAAAACGTGCACGCCTTGAGCCTCACAGAGCCCGGAGATGGGCTACCCAGGGCGACACGGTGTCCGGCCTTGAGCCTCACAGAGCCCGGAGATGGGCTACCCAGGGCGACACGGTGTCCGGCCATGCCGGGAGCAGTTACTCACTAGCTGTTTATACTGCTGCAGAAATCAGACCCGGAAATACTTTAATAGGGGGCTGGAAAAACACCAGACAAGCTCCCCTCGGAGGATTGTCACTGTTCTTTTCTTGCCAAGATATTGACCAGGCTTCAATGTTTATGGAGAAAGCACATTGCCTGGATCCCAGTGTTTTCTTTGGGGCTCAATTTCGGCACGGGGAGGGCAGGAGCAGGGGAGACAAGAATGGGACACCCCGGGGAGGTGGCTTGGGGCGTCGCGCCCGTGAGCCTGGGCGCCGAGGGCGGTGGGGAGCAGGAGGCCGTACCTCAGGGCGACAGGAGGGACCCCATCAACTACCTGGAAGCCTGCAGAACAGAAGTGGTTCGCAGGAAGGGCTCAGAGGAGAAGAAGTAATCTGGAGGAGGGCAGGGAGAGTATTTAAGGAATTCCAAAGCAGGGCTGACAGCGTTTCTGCAAGTTATTTACTAGGAATTATAGGAGTCTGACGTGAACAGGCCTGGAGAGAGTCATCTGGAGGGATAGCAGCTAAGTAACCGGGGTGACTGCTGAGAAATTATCCAGAAGACAGGGCAGGAGGGGGTGGGCAGGAGGAGGTGGCCTGCGGTGCTCAGAGCTAGGTTCAAAGCTCAGGTCTGCTCCTTGTTAGTGGAGTCACCGGACACACCGCCGGGGTTGTTGGATGAAGCAAGCAGCGCTGGGCACGAGGCCCCAGCACAGAGGAGGCTCTCGGGGCGCCCGTCCACCCTGTGCTCCTGGGACAGGGCTCACGCCTGCGCACGCACACAGCCTGCCACAAACAGTCATCCGCCAGGGGATCCCTCAGACGAGACCTGAGATGGGCAGCCCGCTGCATGAAGCATGGCGGCACATGGCCAAGCGCAGGTCAATGTCGTGGGGGCGGTCCGGCAGAGCCCTGGGCCCGTGGACTCCAACCCAGAGCCCAGAGGAGGCGTCCTTCCACACCTGCATGACCGAATCCCAAATCCTCCACCTTCTCGCTCCCCAAACCCCGAACCGCAGGGGAATCGCGCCCCGAGTCCCTGCCTCTGCCAGGCAGCAAGGTACCCTGGTCGTCCCCCAGAAGAGCCCAGGTCCCTTCAGGCATGCCCACCTTCCTTTGGAAGGCCAGCTCAAAACAGATCAGCCAACACCCTGAGAGTCTGTGAAGGGCTCCGTTCAAGGTCACAGGCATCTACAGACCCGCTCGTCCGATGCAGGCACTGTGCGAAGCCAAAAGGTCCAGAGACCACCCCCCACCCCCGACTGCTTCCCCGCTCTACACTGAGTCTCCCGGAACTGCTGGTACCAGCCTATGAGGGCGGCATCCTTGGCTTCATTGGACACATGGAGAAACTGAGGCACAGAGAGAGGTCAACCAGGAGAGGGGCAGTACCAGCCACCCAAGCCCCGCCTGGGTCTCCCACCCCCACACTTGGCCTTGAGGTTGGGGTCTTGGGTGCGGCGGCCGTGAACGCGGGCCGTGCTCCCCCACCGCCTGCCGTGGGCACTTGTGCCTCCAGACGTGGCCCCCCACCAGACCTTCCCGGCACACAGACACACGATAAGCCCTAGTCCCTCGGATTCAGATTGAGATTCCCTAAGCTTTTCCAAGTCGGATGAGTCTGGCCCGAGCAGCAAGGTTTCCGAGGGACAGAACGATTCTCCAGGACGCATGAGTAAGAGGCTTTTGGTCCTGGTCCTTGGCAAGCCGGCCCGCTCTCCCTGGGCTTTCGGATCCATCCTGGGCAGTGTGCTAGTAAGATGAAGGGCGGGCGCAGAAATCAGGCCTGGGGCATTGGTTTTCAGGGGCTTTTTATTTTCCTTTACTAAAATGTGAATGGTTTAAAGATGTGGGTCCGGTCCTGGCCCGGCTTTCCCCAGCAAGGAGAGGCCGTGGCTAGGCCACACCAGCTTAACTCTTAGGACATTGGAGGGGCTGCTGGACCCCCCACACAGCCCTCAGAGCGGGGAACCGCATGGGGAACCCACACTTATCTTTACACCATGTGGCTGGCTGGCACAAATCCCCACACGTCTCTTTCATCGTGTGTCAGCCGATATGAAACAGGCAAGACCTACCTGGCTATAATCCTCTCCCCATTCTTTTCTTCCCGCTGAAATGGAAAAACTGACTCAGACCAGGGCAGTTCACCCCCTCCTACAAACACTTCCCCAGCAGATATACCCCCGCAAAGCTCGCGTAGGAGGTATGGACAGAGGAGTCCTCCAGGTGGCCACCGGGGCTCCCCAGCCTCCCCCCACCAGCCCTCTGCTGCGGGAATGAAGACCCCAGAGAAGAAGGAGGCGGCCAAGCCCCCCGCCCCCGCCGTGAGGTCTGCCCTCTGCCCTCTGACCTCTGACTCTGCACGCCGGGGCCTATTCCCAAGAGGTTGCACGAAATGAGATTCCCGTAACTGAGACTCAATATTTTAGAGGCTGCGACTCTGCCACTCACTAGTGGTGGGGCTTCTGTGGGCCTCAGGCTTATGGCCTGTAGAAGGGAGGGGACGCCTTTCACCTTGGAAGGATGTCTCTCGGACAAAACAGTGCACAAAAGGAAAAAAAGTCGTAGAGAATCTCACTCTTTACCTTCAGAGAAACTTTGCAAGCAAGCACACCTCCCTCCTGCTCTGCCTGCATCCGCTCACCAGGAGTGGCCAGTGGGGTCCGAGAACCCCCACCCCCTGATCCAGAGCCTGACTACCCCCCAGCCCATCTGTGGCCCAGCAGAACGGTGGGCAGGCCTGAGAACCAGCAGGCCAGTCAAGCCAAAGGCCCTGTCCCCGCGGCCCCAGCACTCTCAGGTGCGCATGTCCCTTCCACCCCTGGACGGCAGCCTCCCAGGGCCTGGCTGCTGTTTGTTCTCAGACGGGTCCAGGAACAGGAGGTGGGCGCCTGTCCACACGGAGGGGCCCAGGGCGCTGCAGGGAGGGCAAGGACGGGCCCGACTCAGGCCTGGCCTACACTGCCCCCAGCATGCTCCTCTGCTCTGCACAGGCGGGTCCTGGCAGCACAGATGCAACGGGAAGCTGTGAAGGAAGGAAAGCAGGGGCTGTAAGCAGCGTTCACTATACTCCCGGTGATCAAGGAAGCTCTAAGAAGCTGGAAAGCCCCACAGTTTATGGCAAGCAGGTACAACGCAGGCTCTGGAGGCTGGGTTCCGGCACTTTCCGCCCCGGGTGCCATCGGCCACCAGAGGGGCCTGGCCAACAGTGGCCATCAAACCCGCCTGAGACAGAAGGAACCCTGGGGCAGGCCTGAGATCCTCCAGGCCGCGAGTCCCAGGACAAATCCATGAGGTTCACACACCACCCCCCCAGTGGTGGAGATCCAAGACCATGGGGTTCCCCTCCAAGCCGCAGGACAGCGGGCAACAAAGCCCACCCCAGGGGTCTGGCTTCTGGTCTCCCTGCGGGCCTCCGGTCTCCCTGCGGGCCTCCTGTCTCCCTGCGGGTCTCAGCCCCAGCCTTTGGGCTCAGTCACACCTAGCCACACACTGTCCTCTGCTCCCTGGCCCCAGCAGCCTGAATGCCCCCGGGGACACAGAGCCACACATGATGAACACACCCTGTCTCAGGAGTGTCCCACTCAGGGCCTGGTACAGGTGGACAGGCCAGAGCCTGTACCGTGAGTCTGGCCCACGTTGTCCTTGGGCCCAAAGAGGACACAGAGGGTGCTGCCTCCTCACCTGTGGTGCTGTAGCAAGTGCCAAGGGGCTCAGCTCCGAGGTCGGATTGAACTGCACCATATCTACCCACACGGAGCCACACACGCTGCAGCCACAACCACGAGGGCCAGCACCACGGTCCTCAGCCTTCCAGCGGGCTTTGGAGCCAGGCCCTATTTCTTTTTCTTTTAAAGATTTTATTTATTTATTTGACAGAGAGAGAGATCACAAGCAGACAGAGAGGCAGGCAGAGAGAGAAGAGGAAGCAGCCTCCCTGCTGAGCAGAGAGCCCGATGTGGGCCTTGATCCCAGGACCCTGAGATCATGACCTGAGCCGAAGGCAGAGGCTTAACCCACTGAGCCCCCCAGGCGTCCCAACCACGCCGTTTCTACGCTCACTTCACAGATGGGGAAACTGAGACACAACAAGGTGCGCTTCAGCGGGGAGCCGCCCCCAAGGCGCAGCGCTATGGCCCTCCGGCCCAGTACACTGAGCTCATCTCTGTGTCCCTCAGGTCCCCCACAGACACGGCACAGAGAGGGAAGGACTCGCGCTGAGTGTGCTGGACAGAGTCTCCCGCTGAGTGTGACGGGACGCTGGGGTCGGCGGCACTGACCCCGGGGTGGAGGGGAGTGGGTGGGGCTGGATGGTTAGCCATGGGCAGACCCTGGTCAACCCCACGTGGACTGTGCGGGCTGCTGTGCTACCTTTAAAACTTCCTCTGATCACTGCTTCTTGAATGTGGGACCCCTGCAATGTAAGTAGGACAGACATGGGAACAGGGAGCCTCCTCCTCTTCCCTTCTGGCCCTTCTCCCCTTGGAGGTGTCCCCCCACCATTGAGGCTAAAGTCAGGGGAGGGAGGATGACCCTGAGAGAGCTCCGGCCTCCCCCTAAGCCTCTCGCTCTGGGCTGACTCCAGCTCCTCCCCAGAGCTCTCTGCTCGCGGCCTCCCATGCTGGCCCCACCACGCTGGGAGCCCAGGAGGCACCATGGGTTCCCCGCGTTCAGTGACATGTAGGCACTGTCCAAGCAGTACGTTCTGAGCTAAAGGGCCCTCATCTAAAACCAAAAATCTGAATAACAAACTAATTCCCTGGAAAATTATTTCATTTGGAAATCCCATTCCTGAGCTTCCATCTTGGAAAGGGCTGGTCACGCCTGCCCTCTGGGGCAAGCATTTTCAGTCTGAGCGGCACAGGAAGACGCTGTCCCTTCCTCCTCTGCATAAAGCCAGCTGTGCGGCCACTGCTCTCTCCCCACAAGGGCAGCAGCGTCTCCACGGGGCGTTGGCACCAGAGACCACCTCCTCCAGCCCCTTCCCCAGGAGCAAGCTGGAGCTCCCCCAGCACTGCACACTGTCTCCAGAGAACACAGAACAGGGACGGGGTCCCAGTCACACGTCCCCACAGACCTGGAGGACGTGAGAGGCCCAAGCACAGCTGAGGCTTCCCAAGACCAAATGGAGCTCCAGGGCTGAGAGGTGGCCCTTCCATGTCCCCATCTCCCTGCAGGCCCCCGTGCTCCGGGCTCTCCCACACCCGGCTCCAGGAACCCACCCAGGCAGGCCAGGGCTCCCAGACTACCCACCTGGGCAGGACGCAGACCTCGTTCTCTCACGCAAGGACAGAAACAAAAGCTCCAAGCTTCCAAGGCCCCCTCGCCAGGCTTGGAGAAAGGCAACCCACACCAGCATCTGTCACGGTCCCACACCAGCACGAGGGCGCTCATCACTGGGGGCATTGGGAGGAGCAGGGAGGGAGCGGGATGCGGGGGCACTGGCTGCCTGCGGGCCAGCTGGGTCTCCAAAGCCTAGAGGTGCACCTCTGTAGGATGAGACCAGCCCCATCCGATGCAGGGCTGGCGGGAGGACCCAGGACAGCATCTCACTAAAGACGAACAGGAGCCAGAGGAAGGACAAACCTGGGAAAGTGCCCTCCAGTCTTCCAAGAGATGCCTCTCTTCCAAATCGGCCAGGGTAGAACGCCCAACAACCGCAGGGCCTAACAAAGCAGGCTGGACTCTGATTGGTCATCACCCCACAGGGCTGATAGGTGCCTCCCCTCTGATTGGCCAGCGCTCCAGGAGCCCGCAAGTGCCTCCCCTCTGATTGGCTGGTGGCAGCCCTACCTGCTAGTAATTGTTCCCCTCACTACCTCCCACTTTGGGACACAATCACCCGTTGGGTTCGGGAGTCTGATTCCCCCACTGTGCCAGAGGCTCCCATGCAGCCAGGTGGCTCACTTGTTCACCCACGCACCTGCCGCCGGGTGCCCAGCACAGATCCGAGTGGTGCTGGAGGTCAGGACTGCCCCTCCAGACCCCTCCAAGCAGGGCCCAGCCTCTGTAGCGTTCCCTCTGACCCCTGTACCAGGAGGAACGGCCACTGGAGCTGCTCGCTGCCCCTCTCAGTCACCCTGGACAGAACGGAAGATGATGGCCCCCCACCTTCCACTTATATTAAAATGACCAATCTCAGTCATGGTGAGATCGCTATTTTTCCAACGCAGGCTCAGTTTTAACATGTAAATCACTGCTGCTGTATGCACACATTCTGATGGCATTTTTTTGGCACTCGGTAAAACAATCAAGAGGTCACTAGGGTCCCCACTGCCCAGGTGCCGGCCAGGAAGACCAGGCCACACAGGGCTGGCCGCCAACCGAACACAGGTGTTGGAAAGAGAAAACAAAGGGACCCCCGGCTCACGCACAGAGACATTGCAGCGCCCCCTGGAGCTCTGTGGAATGGAATTTTGGAGAAACTGGGTCAGACTGTGGTTCCATGTCTCGGGCCTGAGTCACCAAAGAATGGCGACATTTACTTCTAATGTGGGGTTATTACTTAGGTTGGGGCTCAGCCAGAAAACTACTGGGTGAGTCAAAGCCGAGGGCTGATGCCTCGGACTGTGTGACCCCCACGACCCACACCACACAGCCACACACACCAACTCCCCACCTACCAAGCATCCACTCGTCCCATCAATGGCCCTTGAGCCACCTGGGCCAGCAGGGGCATCAAACAGTGTCCGAACTGGCGAAGCCCCCACCCGCGTGCCCCCAGCGTGAACACGTCCAGTGCACCTGCTGTCACTCACAGTCGCATCACGGGGGTGGAAGACCAGAGCCCTGCAGGTGGGACGTGGGCAGGTCCATTACCATCTCTGGACTCCAATTCCCCCTTGCAAAGTGGGGGTGGCCCGAAGAGGAAGGGGACTGTCTCCACGCCTTGGCCCCAACAGACAAGTAATAAAGTCCCCATTTTCTGTGTCACCACTTCTCCTGTTTCTCCCACGAGGGAAGCGCTAGTGTGACCATCCAGGGGAGAGAGAGGGAGTTGTTCACGCAGCTGGCCAGCGAGCGGGGCCGGGAACTCAGCGGTGGACCCCATACCCGCGGCCTTGGGGTCCGGGAAGAACAAATGGTGATAACTGGGCTCACTCCATGCTCAGCACATGTTAAGCATTGAACCCCCACAAAGAACCCTGCAGGACTCAGGATCATCACCCCCTTCTTAAAAATAGGGAAACTGGGGCGCCTGGGTGGTTCAGTTGTTAGGCGGCTGCCTTTGGCTCAGGTCATGATCCCGGAGACCCGGGATCGAGCCCCACATCGGGCTCCCTGCTTGGCGGGAAGCCTGCTTCTCCCTCTCTCACTCCCCCTGCTTGTGTGCCCTCTCTGGCTGTGTTTCTCTCTGTCAAATAAATAAATAAATAAAATCTTTTTAAAAATAGGGAACCTGAGGCACAGGAGTGCCAAATGCACAGTTGGTAGGAGTGGCGCTGGGTGTGGCCGCCCTGAGCATCACCCGTACGAGGTTCCCCATGCTGTGCCCCGGCCGTGGCGGGTCTGCTGCGAGAAGGGCCAAAGCTGGCTCCCCGCCTTCAGGATCTCAGGATCCCCGCGAGCTGAGCCAGGCAGAGCCAGGCTGGAGATCATAAAAGGGACATCTGGCAGGATCCGGACACCAGAGAGCCTTCTGTGGGGGAGAAACTACCGCGTCACAAGGCCGCCCTCCTTCGAGTGAAGACATCTCATCAAAGGCTCGGGCCGGCAGGACCTGCTGAGCCTGCTGCAGGACCCCCGTGGTCTCCCAGTGGGCTCCACGGCCACGGCTCATCTGCCAGTCTCCCATCCAGCAGGGCGGCACTCATGGTAGGGAGAACCACGTCGCCTGGCCCTGGGCGGCCCAAACACGGAAGGTCCTCGGGAAACTATGGAAACACAGGCACAGGCACACCCAGAAACACACACACACACACACACACACACACACACACACACACACGGCTGCCCCTCCAAGGGGCCTGTCAAGCGTGTTCCCGTATGTGCCTCAGGCGTCCCGTGCCAGCGGCCCGGGGGTGATGTGGGGCAGAGGGGCCCAGGCCCAGCTGCCCCAGGCTGCGGGCGACAGAGCCCTCCGGGAATGGGGCCTCCTTGGACAGCCACCTGCCCTCTGCTGGGCTGCTTCTGGGAGGGGGGCGCGGACAGCGTGCTCGGTTGTTTGGTCCCTTTGGCAGAAATACCGCCCCAAAGAGCAGCCATGACATGTCCCCCCTCACTCGGGGGCCCGCCCAACAGCAGGCGGTCCACACAACCACCCCTCAAAGCAACTCTCCCCATTTTCCAGACAGGAACCATGAGGCAGGGTGACTGGCCCAGACCAGCCACCCTGAGCGGGTCTCAGAGGCGAGCCCACACCTGCCCACGCTGCCCCTAGGGTTCGGCCATCAGATATCCCCTCCCACACCTAACTGCCCGTCCCCGGGCACGGGAACCCAGAGCCGTGGCCAGAAGCCGCCCCCCTCCCCAGCCAAGGCTGTCACGTCGGCTGCAGTCATCAAACCACCCTGTGCACCAGCCTGCATGCAGGCAGAGGGTTAAGGAAGCCCCCAGGGCTCCATTCATTCCCCCCATTCCCCCCCACCCCACAGAGACCCTCTCTTTCTCACTGCAGCCACTGCTGCTGGCACAGCCCCCCCAGGTTAGGTGGAGCTGGGGGCGCCCTGCCAACAGACTTAATGAGGGGCTTTCCAGCCAAGGGAAGTGAGCCCCAGAGAACCTCCCCAGAGAACCTGGAACACCAGAGCAGAGTTTGGAATGTCCTGCTGAGGAGGAGTGCATAAGAGTAAAGCCAGAGGTGGAGGAGGGCACCAGCTAAGGAAGGGGAAGAGGAGAACAGGAAAGACCCGGTTTAGTATCACCTCCTCCAGGAAGCTTCCTCAGATCTCCCCAGTGGGGCCAGCCCTCCCAGACTATGTAAAGTGACACAGGACACTTGGCACAAAAATGAAGAGTGAAACAACTCCCTGTGCCCACCCCAGCAGTGAGGAGTCCTGCCTCCTTCACCTCAGTCCTCCCACAACCTTCTCGGTCAGCCTGGGTGGAAGGCCTTCAGGGTCCAGCCAAGTCTTAGGGATGAGTGAAGGGCCAGCTAAAGAGAAGGAACAGGAGAGTGGAGACTGCAATTAATCTGGTCCCTCTCAAAGGCATTCCAGTGAAAAGGGAAGGAGTGGGAAGAAGGGGGAGGGAGGGAAAGGGGGGCCAGGGAGAGAGGGAGGGAGAGGGAGTGAGGGAGGAAGGGAGGAAGGAGGGAGTGAAGGAGGAAAGAAGGAAGGAAGGGGTGAG
>PITA01032321.1:0-14069 GCA_004023965.1 Spilogale gracilis
TTTTTTTTTTTTTTTTAAGATTTTATTTATTTGACAGAGAGAAACACAGCCAGAGAGGGAACACAAGCAGCGGGAGTGAGAGAGGGAGAAGCAGGCTTCCCGCTGAGCAGGGAGCCCAATGTGGGACTCGATCCCGGGTCTCCAGGATCATGACCTGAGCCGAAGGCAGTCGCTTAACCAACTGAGCCACCCAGGCGCCCCTTTTTTTTTTTTTTTTTTTTTTTTTTTTTTTTTTTTTTTTTTTTTTTTTTTTTTTTTTTTTTTTTAAGAATGCTCTTTTATCTGTTTAACCACAAGCTGTAGAGACAAACATCCGTTTGTGGCCTTCAGGAGGTTTGTCTGCGTCCTCCATCTTGACTGTTCAACTTTGGGAGCCTTAAGTCTAAAGTGTGTCCGTCATTCGTAGCCCACGCCAAGACTTCTCTTGACTCTTGTCATTACTGGAGTACTAGTCTACCTGCTTGTCCTTGTTGCCTGCCTTGAGGTAGATCCCCCACAAGTGAGCAGCGTGCCCTCAGCCTCCCAGCAGAACCAAACCCTAAGAGGAGAAGAACACGTAAGTAGCCTGGGTAGTCATTTGTTTCTGCACAGAAAACAAGCAAAGAAATATCTAGAAATTACAGGCAAGTGAAGGATAATGTTTGACATGGGGGTGGGGGCTGTGTCCTTAAGTCCTGAGGGAGGAGAAAAAACTGTGGACCATCGTTCCCATGTATTGTCCCTAAATATTTTTAGGACAATTCTGAGAAGTAACTACAGAAAAATGGGCTCTTGTATTTATGAAATATCTTTTTGTACATTACGGAGGGAGAGCGACATTGGTACTCTGACACCCTATCCTATGTCAGCGAGTCTGTTAGGCTCTTTACAGACACAATCTAACTTCTTTCTTACAGAATATATCTTCTCACTCCCATACTTACAACTGAAGAGACAGCTTCGGAGTTAAGCATTTGTCTCACAATTAGGCGGCCAGTAACTGGCAGGGGACCCTGTTTTCAGACATCATACTGCCTGGGGAGGTATGTCCATTTAAACTGTGCAACTGACAAATAATTCAGATTTCCATTGCTTTAAAATAATTTCAAATTTGTATCTTGTCTTCTTAGACTTGAGGACTGCCAAAAATTTAAAACTAAATTGGTATCTTATTTGTTTGTAAGTTACATAAAACTATTCTGTTTCACACAAAAATCACATAAGCATTATATATTTTGTTTTATTTAAAAAAATTTTTAGAAGATTTTATTTATTTAATTAGCAGAAAGAGAGACAGTGAGAGAGGGAACACAAGCAGAGGGGGTGAGAGAGGGAGAAACAGGCTTCCCTTTGGGCAGGGACCCCAATGCGGGGCTCGATCCCAGGACTCCGGGATCATGACCTGAGTCAAAGGCAGACACCTAACGACTGAGCCACTCAGGTGCCCCCCCAATTTTTTTTTAGGATTCTATTTATTTATTTGACAGAGAGAGAGATCACAAGTAGGCAGAGAGGCAGGCAGAGAGAGAGGAGGAAGCAGGCTCCCTGCCAAGCAGAGAGCCCGACCTGGGCCTTGATCCCAGGACCCTGAGATCATGACCTGAGCTGAAGGCAGAGGCTTTAACTCACTGAGTCACCCAGGCACCCTAAAAAATTTTTTTTAAAGATTCTATTTATTTATTTGAGAAAAAGTGAGCAAGCAAGAAAGCATGGGTGGGCAGAGGGAGAGAGGGAGGGAGAAGCAGAGTCCCCACTGAGCAGGGAGCCTGAGTCATGGTTCCAGCCCAGGACCCTGGGGTCATGACCCGAGCTGAGGGTAGATGCCCAGCCACTGAACCACCCAGGCATTATATATCTATAACTACATATGTATATCTATATCTAATAATATATTATATATTTTAAATATGTGCTTTGTGAAAATGCATATTCCAGCACATAAAACTTAGATTGTTATGCAAGTCATAATTATGTTTTATTGTAATAAAATCTTATTTAAATATGCCAAGTCCAATATAATGTTCCACAAGCAAAAGAATTAATTATTCCCTCTGGGGAGATGCTGGAGTAGCAGAAGAAAAATTCTAAGATATTTTAGACGTTCACTGTGGAATCACTTCTCCCTCAGATACAAATGCTCAAACTTAAAAAAAAAAAAAACTTAAAAACAAACAAACAAACAAACAAAAAACAAATGCTCAAACTTTGCTTCTGGCCAGGCGGGCAGGAGGTCCGTGAGGGAGACAGACACAGGTCCTTCCAGACAGGGAAGCTGGCCTGCTAACACCTGAGCCCCACACTGTCCAATCAGAGACCTGAAACAGTGTTTTATTTTTTGTTGTCGAATACTCATTAAATACTTACTGATGCCATAACAATTTAATTAGTTTTTAAGATTTTATTTATTTGACAGAGAGAAACACAGCGAGAGAGGGAACACAAGCAGGGGGAGTGAGAGAGGGAGAAGCAGGCTTCCCGCCGAGCAGGGAGCCCGATGTGGGACTCGATCCCGGGTCTCCGGGATCATGACCTGAGCCGAAGGCAGTCGCTTAACCAGCTGAGACACCCAGGCGCCCTTATTCATAATTTTTTTAATCGCATTAAAATATCATTCATTTTGATCACTGAGTTCTTGGTCCTTCCTTAAATTTTATGCCACAGGCTAACATGTCCCATGTTAATCCCAGCGCTGGTATGTGAGCTCAGACCTACCTGTTGATAGAATGCCTGGGTCTAGAATTATGAATTTTATATTCAAACAAACTTATTTTTGTGACTTTGTTTCAGTCTGTCTCTTGGATATGTTTGGGTAATTAAGAAGAGTTCCTATCAGCATTTATTGGGTCTACAGCTTGAGGTCTGTAAACAGCTGGCTGGGATTGCAGAGCTCAATGCTGTGAAAGCGTAGATGCTGTATAGTTTCCATATATCCATCATAATTTTGTGAAACTTTTGCTTTAGGGGTTTATGGTCTTCTCAGCATTTTGTGGCAAAACATGGAGCCCATCAATCTGACCATCCTGCTGAACTCCTCAAACCCAGAGCAAGGCCACTGCAGGCGGCGCTGCAGGACGATCCTGATAACGCTCTACAGCATGGTCTTGCTTGGAGGCACGACTGGGATGGTAGTGATGTCACGCATGATGTGCAAAAGGAAAAGCCAGTCCATGATCGCCATGATCGTTTACAATCTCATAGTGCTACACTCAATCCTCCTGGTCAGCATCCTGTTCCGCCTCAGCTATTATATCTTAGGGGTCTGGGAGTTCGGGTCCTTTCTCTGCCGACTGGTCAGCAGCATGATATACGGTCATATGTACTTCACCTTTGTTTTCTATGTGGCCATTGTCCTACTGCGACTGCTCGTGTATTTTAAGAAACTCCAAATGCAACAATTGCAAAAGTACCACATGGTAGTTTTAAGCGTTGTTATTTGGACCATGGGCAGCCTCGTGTTTTGGCCAATATTATTTTTACAATATGGCATACATCCACGCTACTCAGAACAACAACGGTGCTTTGAGTTCTACAAAGATCTCAACCGCGGGGGTCTCATTATCTTGAACTACTCTATGATTGTCATTATGATCTCAACAGTTGTGATACTCTTTCTGATACAGATGGGCGTCATCCTTCAACTGGTAAAAGCTCTCTGGCCTGACATGTGGGCACATCAAGACTATAGAGCTCAAATCAAGAGCTTCTTCTTCCTCCTCGTAATAGTGGTCTGCTTTATACCCCACCATGTGTTCCGGGTACATTTCATTCAAAATTACTCAGAGATAGACAATTCTGAGTTAGTTCTTTATAATGAAATTTTTGTTGCTTTGACTACTGCCTGTTGCCTGGATATGGTGTGTTTCATAGGTGGGGTCATCCACTGAATGCTCCTTGTCCCTCACTTTCTAACTGGTTTTTTTGCCCTTGTGACCAAATAGTTTCAGATGAATGCTTGCTACCATGATTTCAAAATTTTTCAGATTCTCAGCTTTTAATTGTCACTGGAATTATTTTTCCATGAAAATGTAATGAAGGCCAATTGTTCTCCTCTTCTTGGCTGATCTGTTCTCCATTAACTGTAGACATGTTAGCTTCCCATAACTCTACCCAAGCTGACCCTGAACATCCTTTTCAGACCCAACTGCTACCTCTTTTCATGCAGTACTTACTCTTACTGAGCACGGCCTTTCCTACGCAATAATCCAGCCTGTTCTCTTTGCCTTCGCTCTTGCTGAGCTTTGATCTTAGAATGTTCTTTCCCTCCTTCTCCAAACTATTTCTTCTTCAAGGTCCAGAGAATGTGAAGATATGGACTCTAGAGCCTTAAATTATTCAACTTATGCTCAGCCTGGTATACATGCCTCTTGAAATGACTGACAGCCGGCATAGCTATGGCAGCTGGTCGTGGTATTTGGAGGAAATAACTAACTTCAATAACCAATAGACTCGACTATTGGGAGGAAACCTTTCCAGGATTGCAGGAGCGTTGATATGGTTTGATTCTGACTAAGACTTCGTAGGTACTCAGGAAATAGAGAATGCCTCCCAGACTGATGTCTCCAGACATGGATCCACTAAGCAGGAAAAGAAATTGGAAAAGGTGGAAAGCAGCTGGTCTTAGTCAAAGTACGCTATACTAGACTACATTAGACTATACTAGAAAAGCCCAAACTTTTGAGAGTGTGGGACTGTTCTTAAGCTTATTCAAGGCACCCTATATGACCAGGTAATATTACATGATGAAAATCAGCTCTAGTATCAGTTAAACTCAATAAAATTAACCAACACAAGCAACTTGGGTTGAGATGAGTAGAACCCAAGTTGGTTATCTTGGTTATTTTTATTGTGTTAGCTGATACTTACCTGACAGAGAAACAGGCCCTTATTCTTTGCTTATAATAATGCTACCTTTGATATTAAATTTAATGAATCAAATAACCAAACCCTGACTAGTTAACAAGGCAGCATAGTCAATATAAAAGGTTTTGGGAGTCATCTGCACGTGTGGATCCAAAGCTTTTCAGTAACTATGGAGTCATGGGTGAAGTATTCACAATCTCTGAGCCTCAGTATCCTATGCTACAGGGTCTGGGTAAAGCTGAAACAAGACAGCAGCATGTTAAGCGGTGGCACAGTGCCTGGCATGTGGTCCTCAGGATAATATTACCTATTTTCCAAATCCAATGACACCTTTTTGCAAATAATTCTAAAATCGCTTCAAAATGTTGATTCATATAAAAATATATTCTAGAGGCTTAGGTACTATTCATCAATGTCGATCTCATGTAGTTATTGAGTCAGCGACTGAATGGATGCTCATTCCTATTTTTTGCCTGTAAGAACTTATTATTATCCCATGATTATTAATAATAGTTAAAATACTATAGAAGAACCATTTTATAAGCCTCCTGTCACAGAACAAGATGAACAGCGAAACAGCAGTGCATTTAGATCACATATGATCACTTTTTAAGGGATATGGTATGCCCTGAGTAACTTCAAGATTGTGATTGATTGGGCGCCTGGGTGGCTCAGTCATTCAGGGTCTGCCTTCGGCTCAGGTCATGATCCTGGAGTTCTGGGATCAAGCCCCATGTTGAGCTCCCTCCTTGGTGCGAAGGCTCTCTCACTCCTCCTGCTTGTCTTCCCTCTCTAGCTGTGTTTCTCTCTGTCAAATAAATAAATAAAATCTTAAAAAAAATAGAAAAGATTGTGATTGATTGTAACTTTAGGCTATAGTCCAATACTCAACTTACCACTTTGTTGGGTTCCATGAATTCCTTTTGATATTGTGGGCAGCAGAGCTAAGGAGGCTCTAATGAGCCCTGCCTGATATTCCTGCCCTGTGGAATCTCCCCTTTTACCACTGACTTCTTATGAATGAAACGGCACAGTAGTGAGATATCACCTCCAGCGTTAGGTCATAAAAGGACTATGGCTTCTGTCTTGGGCATCCTTTCTCTCTTTCTTGCTGTCTCTTGGATTGCTTCACTTTGGAGGAGACCATCTGCCATGTCATGTGGCAAAGAGTCAAGACCTTCTAACACCACGTGAGTGAGCTTGGAAGTGAATCTTCTGAGACCTGCCGATAGACATGGTGCAGAAGGCAATCCCTCCTATTTAGGTCCTGAGGTGACTGTGGCCCTGGCCGGCATGTTGGACAGCCTCACGCAGAGACCCTGAGCCCGAACCACTTGGCTAATCTGCTCCTAGGTTCCTGCCGTGAAACTCTGAGACAATGAATGTTTGTTGTCTTAACCTAGTAAGTCTCAGAATAACGTATTATGCAGCAGTAGGTGGCGAATAGAGTAAGCGAGTTGTTTACACCTGTGGAATGCTGCCTCGTAAGGCACTTGTGTCTGAGATTTACAGTCCACCTGTTAGTCCTGTCTGCTCCAGCTGTTCGTGATAACAAGAGACATCATTGCCTGCTTCCTGAGTCCATAAGACCTGTAGCTGGTGTTGCATGAGCTTTGCTTCCGACCCAGAAGTATAGAAGCGGGAATATATGACATCACATGGAAATACACCGGGGTGGTTTCAGGGTGCAGTTTGCCTGCCTTGGGGAGTGGGTAGAAATCGGTCTTCGTGAGTCATATTGATGTACGGATTGCTGGTGCTGAGTGTGGTTCCAGACCCCCACCAGCAGGAGCAGTGTCTGGGACCTTATTAAAAATACAAATTATTGAGCTCTACCTGAGACCTACTTCAGAAAGTCTGGACGGAGAACCCAATGATAATGTGTTTTAACAAGCCCTGTAGGTGATTCCGAGGCAAGCTAACGTGTAAAAATCACTGTCTCAGATTTACTCGATAGATTAGAAATGGACACAAATTCTTCGGCACGGTTCCCATTGCGAGACGGAATCCCTTTCCCTCCCCTTTACTGGGAGTGGAATGTGTGTGTGTGCCGACCAACAGAACACAGGAGAAAGGCCTGCACAAACTGGAGACCTCCGTTTCCCATCCCGCGGGACACTCGCTCTTGGAGCCTGAGCTGTCACGGAAGAAGTTTGACTTCCCTGCCGGGGAGAACGCCTGGAGACGTCTGCGATGGACAACTGGGGATGAAGGGGAGGTGCGCTCAGAGAAGCCCACCCTCTCCCCCGAAGCGCCAGGCATGGGAACAGAGCTGCCTGGGCTTGCCCGGCCACCGCGCCGCCACGTGGGCACCACCGAGTGGTCCCGTGCACCTCAGCTGGTGCGGAGAGATCGCCCGGTCCTGTGTCAATTCCCCATCCATACAATTGGGAGACATAATGAAATGATCGTTAAGCCACTAGATTTGGGGGGGGACAACTTGTCATGAAACTTGGAACAATTCATGTCTCACTACAAATGAAATTCTAGATCAGCGTCGCTCAGTAGAAATAGAATGCAAGTCACAAAGGCGAATCACACGCGTCATTTAAGATTTTCCAGTTGCCATATTAAAAAATTAAAAAGAAACAAGTGAAATTGAATTTAATAAAATGCTTTATGTGATCCATTCGATCCAAAATATTATCACTTAAAGAACAATATAAAAATTACTACTGAGATTTTTTGCATTCTTTTATTTCTATTAAGCTCTTTAAAATCTGGTGTGTACTAAGGCTTGTAGCACATCTTAATCCTGAGCAGCTGCATTTCAGTGGCCACATGGTGGCTCATGGTCAGTATATTAGCACGGATCAGCATCACCCAGAGGTCATCTAGAGATGTACCTGAGGAAGCTTTTCTTACAGGAGACGGGCCTGGTGTCTCCCTGAAATTCACTTTCCTCTTATAAGAAACAGAACCATGGAACCTACTTCAGAGAGCTGATACAAAAATTAAATGGTATGAGTGCAAATAGCCGTGCACAGCAAGTATAAAGTCTCTGTCTGTCTCTCCATAAATACACTGTTGGTTCTGTTTCTGCAGAGAATCCTGACTAATGCATGTGTGACGTAAGATATCCCAGATAGCACTAGCTTTTGTTTGTACAAAAACATCATGTATGTTTGTACTAAGCGACTTATGGTTGCTCCACCATGAACCTCAGGCCAGGAAGCGCTCCCTGCAAATCCACGCACGGGACCGTCCGTTGCAGCGACCACACGGGTCTGCGCCGTCGTGGCTCTCTTACTCATGCTCCTGGTTGGCAAAATCTCCTCCCCACAGAGTGGCGCGAGATCTCCAAGGTTCATGCCCCAAATTCTCTGATTCTCCCAGTATTTACAGTCACTGAAACACAGAGCTGTGCTGGGGTCCAAGGCCATGGCTGCACAGGATGGATGGTCCCCTCTCCCAATTGAGCCACACTTCCTTGGCGGGCCTGCAAAATAGTTCTACCCCGGCTCAGAGTCTCCAAAACCATCCTTCATACTTCTGTTCGCTCTGGCCTTCATATCGAGACTCTTTTAAGTCTCTGGATAAACATCCCTATCTGTCCCTGATCTTTTTCTGACTTTATATGTTGTTCCGTTTGCTGTTCTCTTCCTCGCCCTGCTCTGAGCACCAGGAAGGGCCCTGACGCACGGTGCCTTGAGTCGTCCTGTTATTGGGCTCCTGGTTGGACTTGAGCCCTGGGCGTTACCAGCCAGAGCTTGGATGCGAGCGAGGATGGGCCACTGATCCTCTGCCCCAACCCCCTTGTCATCACACAACTAGCATTGCCTGAGCTCTTCCGGGCTTCAGCCGGAAGCTGGTGCTCTGAGTGTGGTTCCAGTGTCGCCCTGCTCCCCCTGCGCTCCGTGGAGAATTCCAAGGTCTTCTTCTCTGCTTACATCAGTGTCCCTGTTGGCTCCCTCATTTCTGCTCGCAGAAACGTACCTTTATTAATTCCTCTTCAGCTTCTCCACCTGAGTTGCCTTCTGTCTCCTGCAAACAGGCTGGCTGATATTCCTGTGAACTCAAATCTATTCCTGAGGGTGGAGAGCAAAGGGGAACTCCCATTCTCTGCATTTCCTTGGGCTTGCCCGATTCAAACGTCCTCTTCCCCTTCTCAGGAAAGAAAAGATTTCACAGGTATCAACAGATCAGATAATGAGGTGGCGTGCAGAGTCGGAGATATGCTGACTGCGACATCATCAGGGGGCCGGTCGGAAGGTGAAGGTGGCCCTGGATGCAGCCTGAGGAGGGCCCGCCACCTCGTGCCCATCCCCTGTGAGCACGGTCAGAGGCCTCAGCTTCGGCCAACGACTTCATCACAGCACCACGCCGTCTACCTCCAGCGCATTCTGGATTTTGGACAACACTGAAAAAAACCCCACTAATAATTTTATAAATGCACACGTGTCTTGAAACTGTCTTCCGAGTTTCTATTATTTCCACTTAATTTTCCACTGGGCCATTTCAGGGGAAATGGCAAGTAGATTGCAGGAGAGAAAAATGGCATCCCCTTAAGAAATGATGCGGGGCCGCACCACGAGGCCCTATCATACGCTGGCGGCCGGGGGATTTTTATTTTTATTTTTTTACTTTGGTGCACTTGCTTTAGGGCACTATTCTCCTTTCAATTTAACAGTGATAGGGATTTTTGTGGAAAGGTAGTTTTGCAGGCTTTTTAATTTTAATTTTAATTTATTTATTAAAGATTTTATTTATTTATTTAACAGAGGAAAAACACAGCCAGAGAGGGGACACAAGCAGGGGCAGTGAGAGAGGGAGAAGCAGGCTTCCCGCTGAGCAGGGAGCCCGATGTGGGGCTCCATCCTGGGACTTGGGGATCATGACCTGAGCGAAGCAGACACTTAAAGACTGAGCCACCCAGGCGCCCCATTTGTGCCGGTTTTAGATAGATGATACCCACACAGGAGCACTAGTTGAAATATTTTAGAGTCGTACCTCTGCATGACAGTAGATAACAATTACTGAATGCTCACCATACGCCGGAGAGTGTCCTAGACCTTACTCTACTTTAAATGATTGAATCCTCATGAAAGTGATTAAATAGTCTCTTATTATATCTAAGAAAGACACTGGACTACAAGGAGGATAAGAGACCTACCTGAGGTTGCAAAGGCGCTCCCTGCCCAGTGCTGCCTCACAGGGATTTCACCAAAAATATGGGTGGGGGGCACTTAGAAAAGCCTTAGTGTGATAATAAGTGTTATATATTCACAAGTTACTGATCACACAGAGCAAGCTTGATCCTGCTAGTATTACTCAAGGACTTTTACCCTGTTGCTTCTTCCCTGGGGATTCACTAATTCTGTGGGTCTTAATAATCCTGATTTAACAGTCAATAAGGGTGCGACTCGTTGGTCTTCTCTTTCTGCTTTGTCATCCTGGAATTCCCCTGTAAGGGTCGGCCGCCCAGGAGGGCGGTCAGCTGGGAGCCTTGGAACGCAGCACCTGTCAAGGAAGACTCTGAGAGACCAGTTCCATGCAAAAGCAAAGGGTTTATTCGAGCATGCTCGGGCTCATAGCCTGACCCCAAACCAGTCAGCGGCTGAGAGCCCCGAGTTCTTCCGGGGGTGGCCTTATATGGAACTACATTGTCCATTGCAGCAAAGCCCGCGCATCGACAGCCAATTAGTTTAAAACACCACAGCAGGGTCTGCACGCAGGCAGCCAATCATTTCATAACAAATCACATATTTTCACCAATGGTCTCTACAGGGGGATGCGCGCGGTCTTATGGAATGAGGAAGTAACTCCCCGTAGGTCCCGAGCGGGTGGGTAACTGGGGTTGGGATGTGGGGCTGCTCTTACATCCAGGAGGGTGGGGGCCTTTACAGTGGCCTTTCACCTGCACTCATCATCTTCCCTCCACTTCTGATACTTCTTTCTCTACTTTTATGTGAAAGGTAATAGGGTCCGTGGTTAAAGGAACGAGGCTGATAACAAAGCGAAGGTCAAGAAAAGCTTTATTTTGCGCCAAGCATCGAGAACCAAACTGACGGGTCAGGGCCCTGGCCAATCAGGGTCCTCTCTGAAGAGAGCGCGACCCCGCCCACCCTTACAGGCTAGCTTTTATAGGGCACCCCCCCCCCCAAGTCACAAGCTGACTTTGGTTTTCCACCTGCTCTGACTCGCCCTGGTTTGGATGTAAACAACAGGATGGCCAGAATTGGCCGTCCATTCTTCCTGGAACTGGTCGTCTGAGTAAACAAAATGGCAGCTTGGACAAAATGGAGTCGCTCTGGCTAAGTGGGGCCTTACAAAAGGCATCACTTACTGAGACAAATCTGAAACTTCAAAGTTTTCATGGTTTCTCCTCCTTGCTCACCCCTGCAAAGTGCTACTTTGTAAGTCCTATTGATACTAACCCCGAAATATCTCAAGTCTTTGTTGCCCCTGGTGTGTGGTCTCTGCCTTCTGTAGGTCCTAACCCCACTCTCCCAGATTGCTACAGCAGCTTTCTGTCCTAGCTCTGGTTTCGGTTCCCCAGCCACATTCACTCCAATTGTCACACTGATGTCACAGTGGGGTTTGTTTTTTTTTTCAGAATTGAAACCTTTTTATGTCATCCATCTGTTGTAAACTTTGAGAAGTTTCACACAGTTTTCCCATAAAGCCCACTCGCACAGCCAAGCTGTGAGATCTTCTGTGTGTTATGTAGATGAGGCTTGTGCTCCTCCTGGGGTGGAGATTTTAGCATTATAATGCGGTAGAGGTAGCTGTTGGGCATTCTGGAGCTCACTCCACAGTCCTTCCACCCTGGCTGGAGTCAGGAGTTCCGGCCCTAACTGGTTTAGGCCGGCTGGGCAGGCTGCGCAGGCTGGGCGGGCTGGAGGTCTTGTCAGGGCAGTCATTTTCTCTGCAAGGATTTTGTTTTGCATTTGGCTGAGTGAAGAGCTAACTAAGCTGGAAAGAAGAGCTCGGGGAACAAGGTGGGACAAAGGTTAGTGAGTACCAGCCCGTGTGCAGTTAAGGCCAGCTCTTGGGAGTTGGTCACTGATTGGATAAAATACAGCTTATGGATGTACACTTTTGAATGCCAACAGTTTTAAGCGACAGGGAATCTCCAAGATACTTGTAATAGAGATAATTAAAGTCTCTAAAAGCACAAGATATTTTGGGGCACTTGGGTGTCTCGGTTGTTAGGCGTCTGCCTTTCGCTCAGGTCATGGCTCAGAGTCCCGGGATCGAGTCCCACATCGGGCTCCCTGCTCGGCGGGAAGCCTGCTTCTCCCTCTCTCCCTCCCCCTGCTTGTGTTCCCTCTCTCGCTGTTTCTCTCTGTCAAATAAATAAAAACATCTTTAAAAAAACACAACATACTTTAATAACTTTATAAAATAGAGAAGAACAGGATACAGAAACATGGTCATATTTCTTTTGCACATACTGGAAGGAGCTCTAGTCCTCACATCTGAGCCTTGTTCTCTTCTTTGCCCTCCCATCTCTTCAAGTGCTCTATTTCTTCAACCTTTCCTCTCCTGACTGAAAAATCACTGTTTAACTAATCTCTTCCACCTTATTCAAAAGAAAGTTAAAACCAACCCTCCATATTGTTGTTCCTAGCGGACCCTCTTGGGGTCTTATTTTCTCAAATGCCATACTTTCCTGGGCCAACCCTACTCTGTCCTTTAAATATGCCGGTTATCTGCAAATCTCCATCTCCTGCCCAGATATTTTGTGGATATCTTGATTTCCTATCTGGTGGTCCCCAATGCGTTATGTATACCTTCTGTGAGGTGTGCAAAATAATAGGTAAGTTTCCGGGAAGAAAAGGTTAGATATTGCTAATTGTGTTTATTTTCTAATTAAGGAATGGGAGGAAATTATGTTTTGTTATTATTTATATATTCATTATCAGTGGTGTCCTGAGTGGCTTCTTTGTCCTCGCATTTCCGTGCTCACAGTACATGCTTCGTCGCTAGGTCTCAACCACCCACCTAGTGCAAAGGCCCCGGGGAAGCTCACGTTCTGTTAAGTGTTTCTTATAGCGAGCTGGTCACACATGAGCACCTCCTAGCTCGGAGTGACCATTTTAACTCCTGAGTTTCAACAAACCTTAAATCCAATTATTATTCTTGAATGATGACAGGCTCACATGGACCCATAGTTGCAGAATATCATTTTTCTTTACCTAATATACTCCATAGTGTTGGCCAAGAGTCCCTACTGTGTCCAGGTAGCTTGGGAAGTAAGCATGTTATCAGTTCAGGCCAGCTGAGATCAGGCCATTCTACACGTCACATCATAACCAAGCCGTTAATTTCATTAAAACAATAAGAATCATGATCATAGAGTAGAAGAATCTTTGCAGTGCTTTTTGTGGCAGAGAGTGTACCAATGAAAATATTTTTCTCACATAGACTTTCACTGGTTTATTTTGCAAAAAGAAAGTGTTTCAAATTTGAGGACATGTGCTCATCAGTAGGTTGCTATCTAACATATTTGAAAACAATCAACATTTTCTGTTCAAGATTAGCGTGCTATTTTAGAACAGTGGGAAAATTGCTTTTTGAAACAACTCATGGAAGGGAGATAAAACTGTATGAAAACTGGTATTTAGATATCTTTCTATTATTTTTTTAAAGATTTTTATATATTCAGTTGACACAGAGAGAGAGAGATCACAAGTAGGCAGAGAGAGGGAGGAGGAAGCAGGTTCCTCGCTCAGCGGAGAGCCCGATGGGGGCCTTGATTTCAGGACCCTGGGATCATAACCTGAGGGGAAGGCAGAGGCTTAACCCATGAACCACCCAGGAGCCCTAAACATGTTTCTGTATTTAACATGATTTTAACGGTGAAGGTGGCTAAGCATTTATTCATGTCCGGCATCTGGCAAGTTGTGAACGAACTGCAGCTATAAATGGGCTATGAATGCTAGAGCCTGGCAAAATCAGTGAAGACGTTTTCTAAGAATCTACTGGCTACGTGACATTTGCAACAGAGTATCGTTCACTTTATATTTGTTACTTGTTGCCATTCACTGTGCTTATTTATGTGAGTAAGACGTAAACTCATTTGTAATAATTTCCGAGAGAGATGTTAACATTTACCAGCACCGCACTCACTACCTCTCGGTGGACACGAGCCCCGCGGGCAGCTGGCAAACCAACCCGCGGAGGGGCGGTCCCGCACGGAGCCGGCCAGCGCAGGGGCTGCGGGGGGCGGCCTCAGCCCAGGACGAGCAACAGGACGCAGGCCCCCCGCCATCCCCCGCCCGCCC
>PITA01032322.1:0-14071 GCA_004023965.1 Spilogale gracilis
GTTTCATTCCTCAGATTTGGGAAATTTTCATCCATGATTTGTTCAACAATATTTTCTAGGTTTCTCTCTTTCTCAACTCCTTCAGGGATTCCAATAATTCTGATATTGGAGCGTTTCATGGCATCATTCATTTCCCTTATTCTGTTTTCTTGGGATTTTAGTTGTTTGCTCCAAGACTTCTCTTGCTCCTCCTTCCTATCCGTGCGTCTTCCAAATCACTGATACGATCTTCAGCTTCACTTACTCTGGCTGTTGGCATATTTAAATTAGATTGCATCTCGTCTAAAGCCTTTCTAACCTCAGCTTTCACTTCTGTTACTATGGTTTCCATTTTGAGACTAATTTTCTTTTCTAAATTGACTATTGCTTGGACTCTTGCTGCCCTGAATTCTGTATCTGTCATATTGTTTATGTTCATTCCCAGTAATTCTGTGGCCGAGGTTGCAGTCTCAGGGTTCTCCTGCTGTTGGGCGTTCCTTCTCTGGGTCATTGTGGCGAGGAGTGGTTGAGGGGGTGTATGACTAAATATATCAGCCACTATCTAGGTGGATTGGTCTTTGGAAGGTTTTTGAGCAACCAGAGTTCACCACCGAAAAGGGAGGGGAAAGAAAAAAGAAAACGGACAGGAGGGAGCAAGAAAAGACACCCCTGCCAGAGCGGGGCCCGGTGATAGGATTTATATGGTACAAAGCTGTTACAGGGTAAAGAAAGGGTTATCAAGGGTGAATGAAGAGGTCAAAAAGCAAAGCCCAACCTATATGACCCCCAAGAACAGTACTTATATAATATAGAAGTAAAGACAGTTACACAGGCACACTGACAAACTAGAGTGGGAAGGTGAGGGCAGACATTCCTTGTGGGCAAGGAATGCGTTTCAGATGCTGCAGAGTTTATCTTGCTGCTATTGTTGGAGGAGCCCACTTTCAAATGATATAGGGGGATTGGAACTGGTTGTATATAGGGGTAGTATTGATAGGGATGTGGGATTGACTTGGAGCTTGTATCTACATGTACACGTAAAAGAGAGAATAAAGGAAAGAGGAGAGAAGAAAGGGAGAAACAGAGAGCTAACAGGGAAACGAGGGAACAACAAAAGCAGAAAATACAGGGGTGTGTTTGAATTTCAGGGTAAAAAGAAAGAAAAAAAAACAGAAAAAAGAAAAAATTAAAAAGAATAAATATATATATATAGAAAGAAAATGTTTTGGGGTGTTGTATTGGGTATCACGTTGTGATAAGAAGGGGGATAAAACTTGAAAGAAGAAAAACTGTGAGACTGTAATTTTAAGCTTATAGTGGAAGCTTTAAAAGTAAAACTAGAAAAAAGTTTAAAAAAGTAAATGAGGTGGAAAACTTTATCAGTGAGTTGTAGAGATTTTGGTATTTGTAGTCAGTGCCAGGAGTTTAATAAATTGCCTTTCCCCCGATTTGGGGTTTTGCATTGGAATGTTGTCCTCCTGAGCTTCTGGCGTGCTTTCTGGGGGTGGGGCGTGTCGTTCCCTTTCAGTCCTTCTACCTAGGCTGAGTCTCTCGCCCCCCCTGCTAGAGTCCTGTCTCAATGGTAACCAGATTATCAGGTTACAATTCTCTGGTAGCGGAGCGTTGTTCTTTTGCGTCTTTTTTCAGCAGTTGAGGAAGTCAAGTCGGACCAGGATGTGCCCAGACCTGCCTCCCAGAGCGAGTCTCTACATAGGGAGGGGCTCTTTCCAGCCTCCCAGTTGGCAGTCTGTTACAGCCGGGCTGGTGCAGACGTTTTATTGATTTCTGCCCCCCGTCCCCGCTTGTCGTTTCACTCCCGCCCCTGAAAGCCACAACTCCTTTTGGATCGCGTGAGTTTGTCTGTGCCCTGGGACCTCTCCGGTCCCACGAAAGTCTGTAAAAAACGTCTTCCCTGGGGGGGTCTACACGCGGCCCACGGTGTGGCGAGAAATGGGAGAGAAGGGCAGCGGCGTAGAAATAGAATCCACTCCCGCGGCTTTCCTGGCAGCTGTGGCGGCTTAGGCGGAGGCAGGCGGCTGTGCGCGCCGGGCCGCTGCCCGCTGGGGCCCGCCGGGGCGGAGGGAGGCCAGGCAGCGGGAAAAGAAAGAAAATAAAAGATTTTAAAAAGTCTCCTTGCCTTGCCCCGGGCTCCGCTGTGTTTAGCTTCTTTCTAGCCCGGATTCAGGCCGTAATCTGCTGTTATTCCTCACTCACAGAGCACTTTCGTTTTGGGGTATTTGTTTTCAATGGTTCAGCTCTGCGGGCTTCCTCCCCCACCCCCTGTCTCTTGGGGCAAGCCTCCAGACCCTCTTATTTGTTTCTACCTTTTTGCCGATGTTCTTTGTCTCTCGTGGCGGTCCAGAAGTGGGAAATACCACATTTCAGGCTGGTTTCATGGGTGTTCACGGTGGTCTTGTAGTGGTTTTTTTGCTGGAATTCAGCTCTCTTCAGGGAACTCCCCGAAATGCGGTTACCTGGCCTTCCGCCATCTTGACCCCCCCCGCCCCAGATTTCTTGATGTATTAATGTCCTGTTTGTCAGCTGTTCTGAAGCTACGTAAATTCTTTTTTTTTTTTTTTAAGATTTTTATTTATTTATTTGAGAGACAGAAACACAGCTAGAGAGGGAACACACGCAGGGGGAGTGACAGAGGGAGAAGCAGGCTTCCCATCGAGCAGGGAGCCTGATGTGGGGCTTGATCCCACATCTCCGGGATCATGACCTGGGCAGTCGCCCAACCAACTGAGCCACCCAGGTGCCCCTGAAGCTATGTAAATTCTTGTAAGCTAAGAAATACTTGCAGTGCATTTTGAAACCATTTTTACATGAAGTATTTTTTTTAAAGATTTTATTTATGTATTTGTCACAAAGAGAGAAAGCACAAGCAGGGAAGACGGCAGGCAGAGGGAGAAGCAGGCCCTCACTGAGCAGGGAGCCCAATGCAGAGCTTGATCCCAGGATCCTGGGATCATGACCTGAGTCGAAGGCAGGCTGTTAACTGACTGAGCCACCCAGGCATCCCTGCATGAAATAGTTAATATTTTTAAAGCAAACATTAAATGCTAATATGAGAAATGGGAAGGTATGAGAGGATGTTAAGAGACATGTAGGTTAAAACCATATCAAAAACAAAATCTGTTTTGCAAGAACTAAATTGTGTCCACTAGTGAATAAATTACCAGGTTTTTACCTTGGGTAAGTGAAAAAAGTTTGCTCTCAAAGTGACATTGGGTTCATTTATTTATTTATTTTTGATTTTATTTATTTACTTGGCAGAGAGAAACACAGCGAGAGAGAGAACACAAGCAGGGAGAGTGAGAGAGGGAGAAGCAGGCTTCCCACCGAGGAGGCAGCCTGATGTGGGGCTCGATCCCGGGTCTCCAGGATCATTACCTGAGCCAAAGGCAGTCACTTAACCAACTGAGCCACCCAGGCGCCCCGACATTGGGTTTATAAGTATCTTGCTGAAGCAAGTAGTGGCCCTAAAGAGAACTCTTGTATATTAAATGGAAGCCTTTATAAAATGCACTTAAAAAGCTCTTCTTAAGCTGGAAGACTGAATTTAATTACCTTTCTTTTTGATGTCTTGCTGAAGCAGACTGTGTTTTGATTTGAATAGTTTAATTTTTACTAGTTTATCTTTGCATATGTTTGTATTTATCTTTGTTATTTTTGGATTATTGATTACTAATATAGCTGTATTCAGGATTCAAGGGTATGTTATCCCTGGGACCAAAAAAAATTTTTTTAATCTTTTTCTTGTTTTAAGGAGAAGGCAGAATCATATGAAACAAAATATATAGCTTCATAAATAGTTATATAGTAAACATCGTCATTATAATTCTGGTCAAGAAATAGAACTTTGTTAACCACCCAGAAGTGCCTCCCAATTATAGTTTCCCTCCCTCCCCTCAACAATAACTGCTTTGACCTTTATAGTAGTAAGCTCCCTGCATTTAAGAAGTAGTTGTAGGTGTCAAATGTGTGTTCTTATACACAAAGGTTTAGTCTTTTACCATTAAAAAAATTAATGATTAATTTTAGAAAGTATTTTGATGATGTGCCATTGTACCTCCCATGTTTATTTCTTAAGTCAGATTTACTTGTAGAAAAAAAATTAATAACTTTTAAGTTCTTTGATGCTTGCAAGCCTAGAAAGATTTGATGTAGTGACATGACTTGTATTTCAGGGTGTCCTAATGTCAGAAGAAGAAGTGTTTGAACTTGTTCCTGATGACGAGCGACAGTGTTCAGCGTGCAGAACCACATGTTTTCTCTCTGCTCTCACATGCTCCTGTAATCCGGAACGCCTTGTGTGTCTCTACCATCCAACTGATCTGTGCCCCTGCCCCATGCAGAAGAAATGTCTTAGGTAGCCTTAAGTTTCTTTTAAAACTTAAAACCAAGTGCACTGTTCTTTGTAATTCCCCTTCCCCATGTGTGCCCTGGTAACTTTTCCTTGTCTTTCTCCCTCCCTGTGGAGGGCCTGTCCTTTAAAGTTGGCCCTAAACTTGGCAACGATTGTTAAAAAAGGTTTTTTAATCATTTGACTTCACATGTTCCCTGTCTCTCCCTGCATTAAAACTCTGTGGGTGGTTTTGATTTAAGACCCCATTCCCTTGGTCATTGTGTTAAGCTGATTGGACTTAAAATTTATTTTTGTGTTGTTGATTTTTGCTAAGTTTTAAATTTCTCTGTTGTTTGTTTTCTTTTTCTTTGTGTTTAGATACCGCTACCCATTAGAGGACCTCCCTTCTCTGCTGTATGGTGTGAAGGTCAGGGCACAGTCCTATGACACTTGGGTCAGCCGTGTTACAGACGCATTATCTGCCAACTTCAGTCACAAGAAAGGTTAAGTTTCTTCCTTTTGTATGCATACATTGAAATTATTGTCACAATTGAAAGAGGTCTTGTTATACTTTATGTGCTTTTCCTCCAGTAAGGAAAAATTGTAGGCTTCATATGCGATCTGTGACTAATGGGTTGGTTGACTGACAAAGTTAATATAAAATGGGACAGACAGCTAACTTGCAGTAGATACTGGGGAGCCATTGGTACCAGTGGACTGCCAGTGAAGGTTAATTAAGAAAGAGGAATTACCTTCCTGGAGAGAAATTGTCTGTAAGGATTAGGAATGAGCACCTGTTCTTAAACTTTTATTGCATTGGTGAGATTTTCATAGCTGCAGTGTTTCCACTAATAGATAGATGACTAACTTGAGAGAGGTTAGTGAGTATTTTTAAATGGCTTTTTATGTCTGTGGTCATAGTATATAGCTTTGTTTTTACAGATTTGGTTGAATTGCGAGTAATGCTGGAAGATGCCGAGGATAGGAAGTACCCAGAGAATGATCTCTTCAGAAAACTCAAAGATGCTGTAAAGGAAGCTGAGACTTGTGCTTCTGTGGCTCAGCTGCTTCTGAGCAAAAAGCAGAAACACAGGTAAGACAAGAAGAGTTCTCCAGTGGTTTCCTGTGCATTTTTTGGTTCGTTTGCTTTTCTTTCGGAGTAAAAGCCAAAAGTTTAATTGGCCCCTCCCTATATATCTTTGACCTCTTGTCGTGGCCATTTTCCTCCCTCCAGTTATGTCCTGATCTTCTCTCCTACTACTCTCCTGTCTTTCTTGCTCCACTCTGCAGTCCTCTTCCCCTTCGTGTTTTTCATACACACCAGGCACATTTCTGCTTAGGGTTTTTGCACTTCTTTGCTCTTTGAGTGCTCTTCCCTCATATCCACGTGGCTTGTTCCCTCACTTCTTTCAGGTCTTTCTCAGATGGCTAAGACATTCGTGAAGAGGGCTTCTCTGATTACCCTTTATAAAATTGCAGCCTTTTACTCTTCTTTTCTGCTGTTTTTCCCCTAGCCCTGTCACTTCCTGATATACTAATTTATTTATTATCTTCTCCTTTCTTTCCCAGTCTTACTGGACACCTGCCAGATTAGAATGTAGGAGACTTTTTATCCTTTTTTCATTGCTCTATTTCTTGTGCTTAGAACACTGTCCCACACATACTGGATGTGCAGTAAATATTTGTAAATAAAAAAAAGATACTACACGCTGAAGGCAGGTGGCAGCAAAGACTAACCTTGATGGATGCTGGAGAGGCTATGTTATTAAGAAGTGTAGAAGTTTGCACCCTTGATTTAATGGAATTCACATGTGCTAAATTTTCTGTGGTATTGTTTCATATTCATGCCAGCACTTTCCTGGTATCTGAACGGCTTTTCCTATGGCCCTTTACATTGGGTTTTAAATTACTGTGTACATTTTTTATATACCATTTGATTAGAGAACCTTTCTTTGAAGCATTGATCAGGGAATTTTCACCTGTCATTGGGTCACTAACCCCCTGGAGAATCTGGCAGAAGAAGCGTAGGAACCCTTTTCTTGGAAAAATGCACATACACATACAATTCTAAATCTGTTTCAGAGGGGTTTATTGTCCCCTAGCCAAGTTAAATGCCCTTGTTCCACATCTTAAGCTTTTTTAGGTAGAAGATGTAGTTTTATTAATGAAGATAATGTTTTACTCTGAAGAATTTATTGACTTTAAAGTGCTCAATACTTGTAAGATTGGAGGAACTATAACTTGGAGAGTTGAATCTTTGAGTCATTAACTAATGAGGTAAAAACCTAATTTGGAAGTGATCACCATTACCGTAGATGCTCTCGAACACTCAGATTCTGGGATTGCTTGGGTTAGAATTCTAGAGAGACTAGAAGCTCCATTTTTATCAGGTGACTGTGGATTTTTCTTACTTTTGTCTTAATATTATTTCACATCAGGCAGAGCCCAGATAGTGGGAGGACTCGGACCAAACTGACAGTGGAAGAATTGAAGGCCTTTGTCCAACAACTTTTTAGTCTTCCATGTGTCATCAGCCAAGCTCGACAAGTGAAGGTGGAGTATTACATTCTTTTCTTGGGTAATATCCTTTGTAGTATGGGTTTCTGTTTTGGGTAAACAAAATGGTGTGTCTAGACTAGCTTTTTGTTCTGTTTGTTTGTCACAGAAGTGCTGCTGTTTGAAGTTTTTTCAGTAGGCGGTAAGAATCCCCTGATTTTGTTCTTTTTTTTTTTTTTTTAAGATTTTATTTATTTATTTGACAGAGAGAAAGAGAGAGATCACAAGTAGGCGAGAGGCAGGCAGAGAGAGAGGAGGAAGCAGGCTCCCTGCCGAGCAGAGAGCCCAATGCGGGCCTCGATCCCAGGACCCTGAGACCATGACCTGAGCTGAAGGCAGAGGCTTAACCCACTGAGCCACCCAGGTGCCCCCCTGGTTTTGTTCTTAGCCTTTAATTCTCCTTTTAAAATTCTTGAACCAGGGGTAGTTAGTTTAGTATTCTTTTCTACATTAATTTTAGATCCAAATCCGCATTTAGCATAAACGCGATTGAAATACAAGAAAATAGTTAAAAGAACCTGAATGTATCAGTAAGTTATTAGGTCATGAGCTTTTAAAAATGTGAGCTCTGAAATTACTAGGGCCCTGATGGTTTCTTGAATATGTACAGTCTTAAAAAGTGTATATCAAATATATTAATCAGTATAGTTAGTAATCCTCTGGTAGTTTGTGGTGTTTTGTGATTTGGCCATGCACAGGGTATCTAAAATGGTTTTTATCAAGGTTATCACCTTGAGGGGTGCCTGGGTGGCTCAGTTGATTAAGCATCTGCCTTTGGCTCAGGTCATGATCCCAGGATCCTGGATTGAGTCCCACATTGGGCTCCCTGCTTGGCAGGAAGCCTGCTTCTCTCTCTTCCTTTGCCTGCCACTCCCCATTTGTGTGCACTCTCTCTCTGTCAAATAAATAAATAAAATCTTTTTAAAAAGTGGGGGTTATCAGCGTGTGAAATCTAGTAACATTTGTGTTTCAGCTGTTACACCATGTTGTAGGAGCATCTAGTAGTTGACTGCTTGACTGCTCTTTCCTTCCTGAGAGACTTTCTTTGAACATCTGTGATGTCACACATTCTGGTTTTCTTTGCTCTTTCACAGTTCCTTTTCTTTGGTGTTCTTTGCTTTTTCCTCCTTGGCTTAACTTCTAAGTGTTGGAGTATATTAAGGAGTCTCAGCTCTTTAGGTCCTGATATCTTACTTGTTTAGTGACATTAAGTATCTGCTATATCCTGTTGATCCCCAGATCACCAGCTCTCAATACTTTTCTCTCTCCTGTAGGCTTGTACGTCCAGGTGCATCCCATGGCAGACTAAAAAGGCATCTTAAAAGCCTTTTAATGAATCAAAGTCCTTGATTCCTTTATTTCCCTTATACCCCACATCCAGTCTCTATAAACAAGTGCTACTGTTCAAAATGTATCCAGTGTATCCCATGGCAGACTAAAAAGGCATCTTAAAAGCCTTTTAATGAATCAAAGTCCTTGATTCCTTTATTTCCCTTATACCCCACATCCAGTCTCTATAAACAAGTGCTACTGTTCAAAATGTTTCCCAAAGTGTATTTGCCATGATCTTCATTGCTTAAACTGCTCTGAACTGCTAGGAGTCTGCCCCTGAGATTACTGTAATAGCCTCTTAACTTGTCTCCCTTCTTCTTGTCTGTGACAGTTTATTTTTCATTTGGTAGCCAGTGTGATCGTTTAAAATAGAAATTAAAGCTTACCACTTCTCTGTGGTTCAAATTGTCCAGTACTGGGTGCCTGGGTGGCTCAGTGGATTAAGCCTCTGCCTTCAGCTCAGGTCATGGTCTCAGGGTCCTGGGATCGAGGCCCGCATTGGGCTCTCTGCTCGGCAGGGAGCCTGCTTCCTCCCCTCTCTCTCTCTGCCTGCCTCTCGCCTACTTGTGATCTCTCTCTTTGTCAAATAAATAAAATCTTAAAAAAAAAATTGTCCAGTACTTCCTTCCCCAAAGCCATTAGAATGAAATCTAAACTCCTAATCTATATGGCATTATGTAATCTGACTTCTGCTTATTTTTAAACTGCATTTCTCCCCTTTGCCCCCTATCATCCACTTCAGAGCAAGACATTTCTCTGTAAAAGATTTTGCAGTTATTATTCACCCTGCCTGAACTGCTCTTCCTCCAGATCTTCGTAGAGTTCCCACCTCTAGTTCTCCTTTTAGTTTTAGTTCATCTGGTTTCTGTGACACTGTTGTAAAGTAATATGCTTGCCCCCTCTGGTCATTCTCTATTGTGTTGCCCTGCTTTATTTTCACAGCACTTAAAATTAACTGAAACATTTTATTCATATATTCAGTGTCTGACTATATGTTCCTTGAAGACAAGGACTTTGTATGTTTTAGTGCTCTTTGCTTAGAACAGTGGCTACATCTAAGTCTGTAGTCATTAAATATTGTTTGACTGAATTAATCATATTTTAAAAGTAAGTCTGTGTAATTACAGAGAAGTGTAATTATGTTCTTAACTAGCATATCTGATGCTATAATGGTGAGATTATTGGAGCAGAATTATTAGTCTAGAATTTGATAGTTTGCCTGAACTATGTCTATTCCATACTCACGTTGTATCTTTTAAGTTTGTTTTTTATTTTTATTGTTTTGACTTTTTCAGAATCTCCTGGATGATGTGGAAGAGTTTCATGAACGTGCTCAAGAGGCCATGATGGATGAAACCCCAGATTCTTCCAAACTCCAGATGTTGATAGACATGGGTTCTAGTCTCTATGTGGAGCTGCCTGAATTAGCCCGATTAAAACAAGAGCTACAGCAGGCTCGATGGTTGGATGAAGTAAGACTGACCCTGTCAGATCCACAACAGGTCACTTTGGATGTCATGAAGAAACTGATAGACTCTGGGGTGGGATTGGCACCCCACCATGCTGTGGAGAAGGCAATGGCTGAACTGCAGGAGCTCCTTACAGTTTCTGAGCGATGGGAAGAAAAGGCTAAGGTCTGCCTACAGGCAAGGTGAACACATATATATTGGTGACTGTTGCCTCTTTATAACTAAGGGTAGGACGGAAGGAGGAACATAAGTATCTCTTTCCTTAAATAATTAGATGTTTTATGCCTTCCCTGATAGCCACTAAATTATCAAATAGGTTTGTGTATAAACAATTTCAAATAGGGACGCCTGGGTGGCTCAGTTGGTTAAGCGACTGTCTTCAGCTCAGGTCATGATCCCGGAGACCCAGGATCGAGTCCCACATCGGGCTCCCTGCTCGGCGGGAAGCCCGCTTTTTCCTGCTTCTCCCTCTCTAACTCCCTCTGCCTGTGTTCCCTCTCTGGCTGTGTTTATCACTGTCAAATAAATAAAATCTAAAAAAAAAAACAAACAAAAAATAATTTCAAATATTGTCTGCATGCTAGTGTAGAGTACTTTGCTTAGGTACTTTAAGTGAAACAAAGTAGTATTTTGTTTAGAACCTTCCCATCACCTATACTGTAGTTCAGAGCTAAGAAATGTAAAGCTCACTGCAATATGTGGTTGTTGATTGAGAGGTACAGAGATAGGCTATAGGAATTCAGAGGAGGTGAGGTCATTTTTAGCTTTGGTGATCAGAAAAGCTTGAGAGAAAAGAAAGAACGTAGGTAGAGCTTTGAAGCTTGAGTGGGATTGAAGTGAAAGGGGAGTACGAAAGATCAAGCTAATAAGTTTAATGAATATATAGGGTATGTTTAGAGGACAAAAGTTAAATGCGCTTTACTCCAGGATTTTTGTAGGAAAGTAGTGGGAAAGAAACAGCAAGAAAGACAGGAGACCATTATTTAGTTGCATTAGCGTTGGTACCCTCACTGGATATGAGATTTCAGTAAAGCATTCACCATACTTGGCTGTATATCAACTAATTAGACTGTAATATCTTTATGAAAGTGTTTCTTCAGCTAAAATTAAGATCTAGGATTTCTTTTGTGGGGATGAGGAACCTGGCATACTTAGAGCCCATGGTTATTAAATAACACAGTTTTTCCTATCAACTGCAACCAAAATAAGGGGCTGGCAAAGTAAAGTACATGAAGACTTTGGAATGAAGTGGAAAAGGCTTTAAATTCGAGCTGTCTTGGGACACCTGGGTGGCTCAGTCAGTTAAGCCATCTGCCTTTGGCTCAGGTCATGATCCCAGGGTGCTGGATTGAGTCCCACATTGTGCTCCCTGCTCAGTAGGAAGTCTGCTTCTTCCTCTGCCTGCTTCCCCCTCCTCGAGTGTGCGCGCTCTCTCTCTCTCTCATCCTCACTCTCACTCTCTCATTCCCTGGCAAATAAATAAAATCTCCTTCCTTCCTTCCCCCCTCCCTCCCTCCCTCCCTCCCTCCCTTCCTTCCTTCCTTTATTTTAAAGATTTTATTTATTTGACAGAGAGAAACACAGCCAGAGAGGGAACACAAGCAGAGGGAGTGAGAGAGGGAGAAGCAGGCTTCCCGCCGAGTGGGGAGCCCGATGTGGGGCTCGATCCCGGGTCTCCGGGATCATGACCTGAGCCGAAGGCAGTTGATTAACCAACGAGCCACCCAGGCGCCCAAATAAATAAAATCTTAAAAAAAAAAAAAAAAAAAAAAAGTCAGCTGTAAGACATCCGGAGGGACAATAAATTAATAAATTAATTTGAGCTGTGTTACATAATGAACGCTGTTCTGTTTAACCAAGAAAAGGCTGCATATATTTTTGCAGGATATTTTGCTCTCTGGTTGTCATGGGGAGTACATACTAAAATGTATCCATAGCCTTTTCCGTTTGAAACCTTCAAATTATTCTGTGTCTTCAAATTCATGAAAGTTCCAGGAGGATATTAAATGGGAAAAGCTAAATAACTTTGGAATGCAAAACCTGATTTGATGTACCTCATGTACATGATGCAACTTATCGTAGTCTACAGAATGAGATTTTGTTGGTAGTAGTATTTGAAAACTTTCTCTCATTTTCCACATTTAAACAATCACTAAGTTTTAATGAGTTTGCCTCTAAAATGTCTTTTGTATCTGTCTTCTTCAACTCCATTGTTACAGACCTAGTTAGGGTGCTCTTGTATTTTCCCTTAATCTTTGCAATTCAGTAAGTGTTTATAGAGTACCTACAACATGCCAGGCACTATTTCTAAGTGCTATAGAGATAGTAGGGGCCCACAAAGTCCCTGCTTAAAATGGAGCCAATATTCTAGTGGGGCGAGACAGTGAGTAAGTGAGTGAACAAATGGTTGAATGAATTTCAGACAGTGTTACAAAAATAATAAAATTAGTAAGAAAATAGAAGGTGATGGCATTTGGTAGGGACAGTTGAAAGTAGAATCTTTTATTTTCTAACTCCTGTCAAAATTAGCTTTCTGAAACACATCTACAATGTTCTTGGCCTCTTAGCATTAGTTAACTCCTGACCACTATTTTCTCAGTATCCTCCTCCTTTGCTTTTGGCCTTCTCTCCCTGCATCTTGGATAGTGCCTTTCCTCAAGATTCTGGCCTAGACCACTTCTCTTTTCACTCTGCACATCTTCCTGGAAATTTCATCTTGTTTTCTGGCTCCATTGGCCATCTTTATACTGATTAACTGCAAATTCTCATCTAGAGCATAGTTTTCAGAGATACCATCTGCCTATTTGGTAATTCCATTGGATGTCTTGTTGGTAGTTCACATTCCCCCATATCCAAAATTGGATTCATTAACTCTTTCCCATCATCTCTTCTTTTGCTCCCTTTTTCTTTGAATGAAACCATTTTTTTTTCTTTTTTAAACAAGCTTTGGAAATTAACTTTGACCTTTCCTTTCCGTTTCCATACCCTCAACCTCACTTAATTACCAAATCATGTTTGATATATTTCCTTGATGTTTCTCACTTTCATTCTTCTTTGGGGTATTGTCATAACTGCCCAGATCATAACCAGAGGCTCTTTGACCTCACCCTGCTCTCACCCCTTTTCTACATTACAACTAGTATTTTCTTAAAATACAGGTGTGGCTTTTTCACTCCTTTGCTTAGAGCCCTTCACTGTTTCCCATTCCCCTAGGGATGACATTTAGAGTCCTTCATCTGATTGATAAGGCCATCTTGTAATCTAGCACCTTACTTAAGGATCTAGCCTCATCTCTTGTCATTATTTTTTTTTTAAGATTTTATTTATTTATTTGACAGAGAGAAACACAGCTAGAGAGGGAACACAAGCAGGGGGAGTGAGTGATGGAGAAGCAGGCTTCCTGCCAAGCAGGGAGCCGGATGCGGGGCTTGATCCCAGGACTCCGGGATCATGACCTGAGCCGAAGGTAGATGCGTAACGACTGAGCCATCCAGGCACCCCTCTCTTGCCGTTTTTCCTTTATATTCTGTGTATCAAGTGTAGTGATCACCCTGCTTTCCAAAAACATGCCATGTTCTTTCTTGTCTCTGGACCTTTGCATGTGCTCATTTTGTTCTCTTCTGGGACACTTTTCCCTTCTTACCATCCCCTGTGGTAACCCGTACCCAGCCTCTGGTCCCAGCTTTCCTGACTCTCTCCTATTCAGAAAGGATAAGAAAGCTTAGAAGTCACTTCTGGGGGTGCCTGGGTGGCTCAGTTGGTTAAGCGACTGCCTTCGGCTCAGGTCATGATCCTAGAGACCCGGGATCGAGTCCTGCATCGGGCTCCCTGCTCGGCGGGAGGCCTGCTTCTCCCTCTCTCACTCCCCTCTCTCGCTTGTGTTCCCTCTCTCGCTGTGTTTCTCTCTATCAAATAAATAAATAAAATCTTAAAAAAAAAAAAAGAGAGAAGTCACTTCCGGGAATCCTTCCGTCACCCATCAAATCAGTTTAGGTCCTCCTGTGTATATTTGATAGCATCTTACAGTGCTATGAATAATCCCCTCTACCACCACAAGATGAAAATGTTTGATGAGGCAAGGCTCTATCACTCCTCTGTATTCATAATTTCCACGACATAGCACCATGGCTAGCACGTGGTAGGATTCATGGATAATGAAACTATTCCCACCCTCAGTAGCTTCCTATTGCTTCCATGGCGAAATACATGGCTCTCAAGACCTCTTATATCTGTTTGCATCTCTCTTTCCTGTCGAAATTCCCCTACTTCTTGCTCTTACTCCTACTGCTACCTCGCCCCCATCCTCACAGTGGACTACCCCCTTTTTTTTTTTTAAGATTTTAGTTTTTAAATTTTAAAAATATATATAATCTCTACTCCCCCCCCC
>PITA01032323.1:0-13972 GCA_004023965.1 Spilogale gracilis
GGGGCGCCTGGGTGGCTCAGTTGGCTAAGCGTCTGCCTTCGGCTCAAGTCATGATGCCTGCATGCTGTGATCGAGCCCCCCACTGGGCTCTCTGCTCAGCAGGGAGTCCGCTTCCCCCTCTCTCTGCTGCTCCTTTTCTCTCTCTCTCTAAAAGAAATGAGTAAAATATTTAAAAAGATAAAAAGAAACATTTTCCTTTTGAAAATATTCACATTCAATTTCTGTATTTATTAAAATTGAGGAGAAATTATATAATGACCAGATCGTGTCCTATGTCACTAAAAGTTCACTAGGTTTTAAAATGATGCATGTCTATCATGGATTATTTAGTTACTAATTTGTAAAAAAATGAATATATTCAGCCAAACCTCTGTTCACACTGGGGATTGTATACACAGTGAGACACAGCCTCTATCCACAGTCTCCTGAGGACACGTGCAAGTAAATGGGTAACATTGGAGGATAACATGTACTAGTGGCTTAGGGGAAGGGAGTTGCTTTCTGGAAGAAGTGGCATCCAAACTGAGGCCCAGAGGAGGACTGGGTATTATCCAGGTTAAGGCATAGATGGTGGAAAATCAGGTATTCCAGGAAGTGCAAATGCCAGGACTAACTGGAACTCTCAGTGAGATCAGGGAAATGACAAGACGTGAGATTAGAGGAACAAATTCAGGTCAAGTTTTTCTCATGCTCTTCCTTTTTGAATTAATGAAAAGTAGAGGATTATCCAAATGCTCATAAGCATAGAATGGATAATAGATTGTAGTATATTCATTAAATGGAATACAGCAATTGAATCAAGTAATCTACAACCATATGCAAAAAGACAGATGAATTTCACAAACCTAATGTTGAGAGGAAAGCAAGACAGAAAAGAGTACAAATGATATGGTTACAAATTATGCAAAGTTTAAGAAGAGACAAAATATGTAGTGACAGAAGTCAGAAAGGAATTCCAACAGACACATGAAAAGGTGCTCAACACCACTAATCATCAAGGAAATGCAAATCAAAACCAAAACGAAATCCACTTCACACCTGCTAGAATGGCTATTATCAAAAAGAAAAGAGGGACAACTGGATGGCTCAGTCAGTTAAACGTCTGCCTTCAGCTCAGGTCATGATCCCAGGGTCCTAGGATCGAGTCCTGCATCGGGCTCCTTTTTTGGTGGGACTCCTCCTTCTCCCTCTGCCTGCTGCCCCTCTGCTTGTGCCCTCTCACTTCCTCACTCCTTCTCTCTCTGTCAAATAGTCAAATACGTAAATAAATTAATAAATTAAATCTTTTTTTAATTCTTTTTTTAAAGATTTTATTTATTTATTGACAGAGAGAGAGGGATCACAGGTAGGCAGAGAGGCAGGCAGAGAGCCCGCTGCGGGCTTTGATCCCAGGACCCTGAGATCATGACCTGAGCCGAAGGCAGAGGCTCTAACCCACTGAGCCACCCAGGCACCCAGTAAATTAAATCTTTTAAAAAAGACAAGAGATCAGTGTTGGCAAGGATGTGGAGAAAAGGGAACCCTTGTGCACTCTTGTGGGAATATAAATTGGTGCAGCCACTGTAGAAAACAACAATCCCAGTTCTGGGCATATAACCAAAGGAAATGAAATCACTAACTTGAAGAAATATCAGCACTCCCATGTCCAATGCAGTGCTATTCACAATAGCCAAGACATGAAGACAACCTAAGTACCTGTCAATAAATGAATGGCTAAAGAAAATGTGTGTGTGTATATATATATGCACCTGTACAAATGAAGGATTTTTCAACCATACAAAAGAAGAACATGGATGAACATGGAGAACATGGATGAAACTTGAGGGCATCATGCTAAGTGAAATAAGTCAGAGAAAGACAAATACTATATGAACTCATTTTATATACAGAATCTAAAAATGTTGAACTCATAGAAGCAGTAGAATGGTAGTTGCCAGGGGCTGGGAGATAGAGGAAATGGGGAGATGGGAGTCAAAGGGTACAAACTTCCATTTATAAAATGTCTAAGTTCTGAGGATCAAATGTACAGGATGGTGACCATCGTTAACAATGCTGTTCTTTATACATGAAAGTTGCTCAGAGAGTAAATCTGAAATGTTCTCACCACACACACACATGAAAGGTAACTACATGATGTAATGTATGTGTTAATTAACTTTATTGTGGCAATCATTTCACAATATATACGTATATTGAGCCATCATATTGTAGACCTTAAATTTTTATAATGTTATATGTCAGTTACATCTTAATAACTCTGGGAAAAAAGAAGTTAGAATATAGTTACTCTTGGGAGCAAATAGTAGCTAGAAGGAAGCACAGTAAGGACTTATGAGGAGCTAGTAATGTTAATTTCTGCCACGTTCTGGATACACAGAGGTGTGGAGTTTGTGAAAGCTCATCATGGTTAATGCTTACAACATGTGCACTTTCCCATCAGTATAGTATACTTCCAGAATAAGTTAAGTTAAAGAATACATAATGCTCTCTTATCTTTGTAAATTGTAAAATACCTCTCTCACTCTTCTCTATTTCCTGTGCTCTTCTCTTTCCTTATTTAATTTTTAACCCATGATCTTTCAGTCTGTATCTCGTGACAGTGGGTCACCAGCCTCATTTAAATTGGTGTTCCCATGTCAGCTGATCTGAGTGGCTGGAAATGACCAGCTGTAGTTACCCCCTGGGTCACACACGGATGCCTAGACTGGGCTGGCAATGTCTCGTGGCACTATCATCGTGATCTCCAGCATGCACACCTGATGCAGAATGCCAGGTGTAGGTTAATGAAAAACATGGAAAAGAAGGGGAAGCCTAATACTGTCAAGGATTTGTTAATGAGAAACATAATTATATGCTTTATATTTTCAGCAAAGACTTCGTGGGGGCAGCCTACAATGAATGTAACATTCCTGCCAAACCAGACAGCTCATAAAATGTTGACTTAAGATGTTAATTTATTTTTATGAATTGTTGTCAGCATTGAACTGGGGAAGGCAAAGCACGGGTTAACAAATGTAAATTTTTCTTCTTCACCTGGCACATAATAGAGGATCAATATAGTTTCCTGAATTATACTATTAGACAAAAGTCCTGGGTCTGTCCCTCTGAGTAGCCAATATTTCATAGATTCAAAGCAGAAAGGTCATGTGGAAACTATTCTGTTGTATAGTGAATGGCACCTTAGAAGCTTGCAAATATCCCTGGTAAGCAAGAAGATCTGACTGTGTTTACTTGCTGTAGGTGATGGTTTATTAATCTGGAAACTCCTATAAATAAAGTGACTTGGTTTTAAAAGCCTAGAGAAGTCTCCACATGCCAAGAGATAATACTGCACTGCCTAAGCAAGAAAACCACATCAATTAATTTATCTGAAGCCAGAAAGGGATTTTAGTAACATGTGATTTCAATTTGCTCTGCCTGGGAAACTTGGAAATGGTCTAGGCTTTTCCATTCCCAGCAACGTCTAAAATCAACCCTGCCCCAAAGTCGCACTGATTTATATAGACAAAAGCACCTCTTGTTATGCCCCAACACCAGGAACAATGTAACTGTAGCTTAAAATACATTTTCTTTCAGAAATTTTTTATAAAACAATTTATTCATCCAAAGAATTCATAAGTAGTCTATAATGTTATTGTACACACATATCAAGTTATCTTTATTCATCTTTAGCATAAAATATAACCTGGAAGGAAAAAAATCTGCTGTCATCAGACACTAACTTGGTAAATTTAAGCCGTTCAAAAAATTACATAACTTTAAAACATATATTTCTGGGTTTAATGATCTCACGACCCAAAAGAATCATCTTAATATTGACTCTGCTACTTAAAACTTCTTCCTCCTTATTACCAATGAAGAGACTTTCAAATTTTTCTAAGCGAATCAAAATAAAAGAACTGGGGGCTCCTGGTTGGCTCACTGGGTTGAGCGGCTGACTCTTGATTTCGGCTCAGGTCATGATCTCAGTGTTGTGGGATCAAACCCCATGTCAGGCTCCAAGCTTAGCAGGGAGTTTGAGATGCTCTCCCTCTCCCTCTGCTCCTACCTCTCTCACTTTTTCTCCTCTCTCTTTCAAATAAATAAATAAATCTTTAAAAAAAATTTTTTTAAATAGAAGAACTGACTTTTAAAAAAATTAGATCCAGTGGTTTCCCAAAATCCAGTTCTGTTTAAGCTTTAGAAGACACTTCAGAAGTAATTTAGTAGAGCCTACAAATATTCAAAACGACAACACGGGCTTCTTAATTATTGGCAAAAGTTCTTAATTAAGCAAACCCATTTATTGAGCTCCTATAGTGATTCAAAAGGGAATCCAATTTATAGATTCTGGATGCTCCCTACAACACTATCATTCCAGAATCCTACCTGACTGGGTTTAAATTCCTGCTCCGTGGGAGATTTCATATGAGTAATTTGACCTCTATATTTCCTCATCTGTAAAATGAAAGTAATAATTTATCTCATAACATTGCTTCAAATGATTTAGGTAATGTATGCAAAAAACACAGGTGTAAATGTGAGCTTTAAAATAATAATAATAGTTATAAGACATTATTATTAAACTTTGCATGGTGTTGCATTCGAGAAGTTCCCTTATTGGGGAGCCTGGGTGGTGCAGTCAGTTAAGCATCCAATTTTTGGTTTCAGCCTAGGTTGTGATCTCAGGGCCCTGATCTCCAAGTCATGAAATGGAGCCTCGTGGCTCCACTGGGCTCGTGCTCAGTGCAGGGTCTGCTTCTGACTTTCCCGCTCTGCCTCTCCCTGCTGTGCACTCTTTTCTCTCTTTCAAATAAATAAATATTTTCAAAAAGCACTAGGAGGAGGAGGAGGAGGAGGAGGAACTTCCACTGTTGCAAGTTTACAAAGATTTCCTAAGAGAAGTGACCAGAGCTTGAGTTTTGCTCTATCACCTTGGGTCCATGCTGCTCCACAACTGTGAGTTTTAGGAAATTTTTTTCCCAATATTTTTAACTACTGAATACTCTTCTGCACTCCCTAAGATTCAAGTTGAATTTAAATTCACCTCTCATGTAGGAAGTGGCAACTATATTTGACTGATTGACATAACTCCAATGGGAAGGAATTCTGTCAATAACAGTAATAAATATATGTAAACAGGTGAACAGAAGATCTAATGAGGAAACCAGAGCTGTTGGCTCGCCTCTCTGTTCCTTGTCACCTCTTGTGAACCAGGAAGCATTTAAGTCATATGTTCTCCTCAACGAGAAATGCCTCATAAATAGGTATTGGAGGAGGAAAACCTTTAACCAAAGCTAGGTAGTCTTTACAGAAAAGCAACACCAGGAAACTCTAAGCAGTTTTTTAATCTGTGGACAAGATAATTACTGAGATTGAGGTGGTAATTATTATTCCGATTAAAAGAGTGAAAGGGGCACCTGGGTGGCTCAGTTGTTAAACATACGCCTAGGGCTCAGGTCTTGATCCCGGAGTCCTGGGATGGAGCTCCGCACCGGGCAGAGCAGGGAGCTCTCCCTCTCTCACTCCCCCTGCTTGTGTTCCCTTTCTAGCTGTGTTTCTCTCTGTCAAATAAGTAAAATCTTTTTTTTTTTTTAAAGAGCGATAAGCACAAAAATCAACCCAAAATGCTTTAAAAACTTAAAACATAAGACCACAAACTATAAAACACTTAGAAGAAAACATAGGTCCGAACAACCTACAATATTCTATCTTTTATCATTGGAAAAAATTCCATTTAGTAAGTGTATTTAGATAGTAAAATGATCTTTAATGATACTTGTTTTCTGTAATTGGATTATTCATTAATTTTAGATGGAGAGAGCACGACTGGGGGCGGAGAGGGAGAAGGAGACTCTCTGCTGAGCAAGGAGCCCAGCACGGAGCTGGATTCCAGGACCCCAGGATCACGACCTGAGCCGAAGGTAGATGCCCAACCAACTGAAACACCCAGGTACCCCATGTAATTGGATTTTTATACACAGTTTATTTGTAGAAGAAAAATACTGACTAAAACTTAGCCCAGTACTCTTTGTCATACCTAACACTGCAGGGAAACTCATGTGTTACAGAGGTGTCCTCAAGTAACTGTTAATAGCCTTTCCAGTAGTTAAATCATTACACAAGAATCTTTTAATCTTCCATTAACTCTCCCACTTTCCTTTGCCTCATCCTGCATAGGGACTTTGACCAAAGAGACAGGGGAATTACCACAAGCAATGCTGATCCTTTGGATGACAGTAGTAACACAGCCTTCTGTTAGTGTTCTTTCTCCTTCTCTCCCTCTCCTCCTGCTTCAAAAATTTTTTTTCCAGAGTAATTTTACCCACATTACAAATCAGATAATTTTTATAAAAAATCATGTGAGGGGGCACCTGGGTGGCTCAGGTGGTTGAGCAACTGCCTTCGGCTCGGGTCATGATCCTGGAGACCCAGGATCGAGTCCCACATCAGGCTCCCTGCTCTGCAGGAAGCCTGCTTCTCCCTCTCTCACTCCCCCTGCTTGTGTTCTCTCTCTGGCTGTGTTTCTCTCTGTCAAATAAATAAAATGTTTAAAAAAAAAATCATGTGAGGCAGGCAGTATGGTATTATTGTCCATATTTTTCAGCTGAGAAAACAAAAGCAGGCAAAGAGAGCTGTACAAGAAACTAGTCTATAACAGTTTCTTTGGCTGCAAGCACAGAATTTTCTCCAATTGAGAAGGAAAAGTGGGCGTAAATGTAGACAGGAAAACCAGAGATCTTCAGACAGCCTGAGGAGCCATGCTGGAGATTCACTAGGCAAAGTACCACTATGGGCAGGAGGGAATATTTAGAGATGAAGTCATCTAGTCCATCACAGCTATTTTACTAAAGAGGAACCTTGCTTGCCCTCAGCAGCTAGAAAGTGTGAAAAAGAGTAGGATCTACAGGCAGGAGACCTGTGTTCTGGTCTCATTGTGCCGCTAACCAACATCAGGCCTGCACACATTTGACTTGAATGCCCAACAAGAATTTCAAAACAGGTCCAAAATATTTCTCTCTCCCTGCCCGCCCCCCAATCTCAAGTCTTGCGGTGATCATCTCAATAAATCGCCCAGGACAGGATCCTAGCAATCATTCCTCTCCTCTCCTTTATCTCCTATGCCCTCTCAGTTACCAAATTCTACTACAAATCTTTCAAGCCCTGAAAGTCCTCCTCTCCGTTTCTCCTGCCACTGTCTCAGCTCAAGCCCTCACTACGCCTGGCCTGGGTTAGGTTACCACAGCTGTCCAGCAGGTTTCCTGGCTCCCATTCTTGCCCTGTTTCAATCCAACTGCCACCCCGCCTGCCACCACAGAGAGCTTTCTAAACCAGAAATTGTTACCCCTCTAATTATTAATCTGTTTTCCACCAAAAATTGGATGAAGCCTAAAGTTCCAAGCAGGACATCCTAATCTGTTTATGATTTGGCCTCTGCCCTCTTCTCTCACTTCATCTTTCACCACTCATAATTTCAGCCAAGCCCAAGTTTTGCAGTTCCTCCAATGTCACCTTTGGCTTTGACACTATTGGTTCACTCTTCCTGGAAGTCTCCCCCTTTCCCTGCCCATTGCCTGGCTAAAATTAACTAACTCACCCTTCTAGATTCAGCTTAGGTTGGAATTTTTCCTGGCACCCCTTTTATATGTTCCTTTGATAGTCCCATGGCATCTTGTGCAAACCAGAGTCACTATTTATCCTGAACTGTTTGTTCACACATCTGTGTCCCTTGCTAAATTCAGTTGTGGGATGGCAGGTATGGCATCCTATTCAGCATTTAGAATTAAATATTCATCCAACAAATATTTGAGGACCTACTTTATGCCAAATATTGTAGATATGAGGGATATGACAGTGAACAAAGCAAAGACACTCCTTGCTATTAAGTGGGAGGAAACATCACGATAAATAAACATATAAATAAGCAAGAGAATAGGACAGTGAAAAGTGCTTTACAGAGAAAACAAGCCCGGTTGTAATGAAAGTGACTGGATGGTTCCTTTAGATGGTTTTGTCAGGAAGTTCCCTCTGGGGAAATGACATTTAAGCTGATGAAGCAACGCCGATGAACAGGTATTGAGAAAGAAAAACATTCCAGGAAGGGGGACTACCTGTACAAAAGAACCAAAGGGGGGCGCCTGGGTGGCTCAGTTGGTTAAGCGACTACTTTCAGCTCAGGTCATGATCCCGGAGACCCAGGATTGAGTCCCGCATTGGGCTTCCCGCTCAGCAGGAAGCCTGCTTCTCCCCTCAGTCCCTCTGCTTGTGTCCCCTCTCTCGCTGTGTTTGTCTGTCAAATACATAAATAAAATCTTAAAAAACAAAACAAAACAAAAAAACCCCCAAAGGGTGGCCATGTGGATATAAAGCATGGGAAAGTAGTGAAGATGGGGTCAAAGACAGGAACCGTATATGTAAACTTTGTAGGCCAGTGCGATGGGGAGTGACAAAATCTGATATTTATCTAGGACTGCTACGTGGATAATGGGCTGCCCGGAGTCTTAAACAACTCAGTTTGGGGGAAAGAAAAGCCTAGATACAGAGGTCGCAGCAATTTGGGACCCAGTGTACGTATCTGGGGTATACGTGTGAGTGACCGGGACCTGCGGTGGGCAGATGAATTAAGGCTCAGCTTACGTCGATTTTTGGCGGGACGCCCCGATCCGTACTGGAGTACAGAGCAGGCGCACGGTGACTCCCGGGAGGAAGGGGGTACTGAAAAAGTTGCTTTGGGCAGCCCCCCCCCCTTCGGACTCTGCGGAGAGTTCGGGTCAGCTGGAAAGAGAAAGAGACACGCCCAGACCACAGCCAGCTGCCTGCCAAAGCGCGGACGGGACAGCGCCGAAACCCCGCCCGACTGGCGGCGCGCGCGGACCCGGACTCCACGTGCCCGGCGCGGGGATTTCCGCGTCCTCTGGGCGGAGCCGGAAGAGGAAGTCGGCGCTGCAGTCGGCGGCCGTCCGCGCCTACCCGCGCCGTCCGCGCCCCTCCGGCCCGGCCACTGAGGCAGCGCCGCGGCGGCACCCGGAGCCTGTGCCCGCCGAGGAGCGCCGCGCCGCCGGGCGCCCAGTAGTCTGATGGCGCCGCAGCGACCGCTGCTCACGGTCGCGACCGCCCTACTCTGGGGCTTCCTGCTCCCACTGGTAAGGGGGACGGCCGGGCGCTCGGGCCTCCCCGGGGCGGGGCCGGGGCTCCCTGCCCCTTCTCCTCCCCACCCCCGGGCTCCCGCCCGGCGACTCCTTTGCCTTCGCCCTAGCGGCCTGCCCCCTTTCCCATTTCTCCATTTCCTTCCAGCCTACCCCTTCCTCACCTTCTTTCCTTCAGTCTTCCCACCCCACCCCCATTCCCGTCCTTTGAAGTCTTCGAAATACCCACCCCCACTGACCTTGAGGATTCTCCATAGTTTTTCACGGTTCCGGGCATTCTTGACCTGAGTTTTATCGCTTACCCTTTCTTAAAGCATCTTAATCTCTTTCACCCTCCGGAAGAAGAAGAAAAAAATTATACCTGTCCCCTGGGTGTTTAGCAGTTCAAAGACCGCTTTAGTTTAATTGTTCGAATACAGGATTTTTTATTTTTTATTTTTTTGGCTTACTCTTCTGTAGTTTCTGCTTCCCTGTAGGGCTCGTTCGATTTCACTGTGTGTGTGGGGGGGGCGTGTTGGTAATAGTAACTTAAAATAATTTTTGAAAGACGTCAAACTGTAATCGTTGTGATGTTCAGTTCTCCGCCTCGTTTAACGGGGAGGGGAATCGGTTAAGTAACAGTAACAATGTGTTCACAAGTGTGTTTTCATAATTAGGGAAAGTAATAATGTTTTAAAATTCAACATCAACAGGGCACCTGGGTGGCTTAGTCGGTTAAGGGTCTGCCTTCAGCTCGGGTCTCGATCCCAGGGCCCTGGGATGAGTTCCCTGCTCTGCGGAGCGTCTGCTTTTCCATCCCTCAGCCGTCCCCTCTTTCTTTCCCTCTCTCGCAAGTAAATACATAAAATCTTTCCAAAAAAATTAAACGTTAAGCAACCGGACCTTCAGCGGATGGTCAGGACGCTGGTGTTCAGTGTTTTCAGGTTTTATTTCTTGGAAATTCGCTTAGAGGATTTGAGGTCAGAAACTTTTGTGAGCTCTATCTACTGTCTACACGGAATTGACATGGTGTATGCCTGTCTAGTTCTTTGCATTAGAATATGTAACTTCTCTGAAAGAGTAAATTTTGCATTCTCTGCTTTAAAGGTTTATGTTAGTATATTTAATATAAAAGTATTTTTAACATTTATTAAGAAACCAAAATCAAAATCTAAAGTGGTTAAGTGCCTTTGGTGTACTCCTAACTTTGCTAGGCAACATTAGGACTGAATGAGATAATGTATCTAAAAATTGCTTTTGTGGGGTATAAGAAAGTAACAAAGTCACAGTGTTAGTCTGAATCTTTGAAGTGTAGTTTACCGTGTACCATATGTCTAAAGGATAACAATTCAAGTGGTATGTACACATGAAACTATAACCTAGATATATATATATCTCCTGTACATATTTCCATTAATCTTTTGCCAGCATAGTAATTAATAATATATTGTATAATGTGTTAATAATGTATCAATTGCTGATAACTCACACGGAAACTCTAATCAAAAGCTCTGAACCCTCTTGCTAAAAAATGTGAGCAGATTGTGATTTCAGGGACTTTACAAATCTAAAGGTCCTTTCTGTTCTAAATCGGAGCTAGCCTGTATCAACCACTGTGTAGATTTTATCCTTTTTATATTACACGTTTGTATTTTGGTGTATCTTACAGTACTAATTCTTGGGAATATCTTCTCAGGGCTGTTGTGGGAGTCAGTAACATTTTTTTCTCCTCTGCAAATATTTAGTGTGCCTCTGTTATATGCTAGGTACTTTGCCAGTGAACGTGAATAAAGTGGCAAGATCTTTTTGAGTTGTAAAGACCTTTTTCAGTGCCAACCACCATTATTGATTTTTCCGTTGTTGATTTCTCAGTGGGTCTGTTTTCTTCTTGACCCTTCCTGAAATGATCTCTTTCCTTTTCTAAGGAACTCAAATCCGGTATACCTTTCCTCAGGAGCACTCTCTCTCCTTTCTGCTTACTTACTTGATACCTACTTTATCTGAAGTCTTTTGGATATTTTTTTTTTCCTTTTTACCATTTTCTCCCTGAAGCCCTTGCTTGTTCCTCCAGCTCTAGGTGGTCTCTCTGTGTTCGTTTGAATGAATGATGGCAGTTTAATCATTTCATTTCTCCTTTCTGGGCTCTTGAAGCTGGCAGTGCTACCAGCTTTCCCTTTAGTTATGTAAGAACGAGGCCACTGTCCTCATCTAGAAGCAGCACACGCCAGAAACCACTGCCCCGTCTTTGTAGAAAAGGAAGAGGATTCAGTATTGGAAGGGCCCTTCTGCATCATGTAGCTTGCCCTCCTCACCTTGTCCTCCTCACATCAGCGTGACCTCCTGTTAAACTCAAGCTGTAGTACATCTGGCTGTTTTGATGATTTCTAAACCCATTAAATATTTAAGTCTAGAAATAAAAAGAGTGTGTGGCTGATAGTTCTCTCTTGGCCTTGCCATGATTCCATTTCATAGTCTTCCTTCCCCAGTCCAACCCCCATCCCTAGCTGCGACTTTTAGGGTTTTATTTCACAGTGCCATTTGGACCCAGTCACAAGAGTTATGTTTCAAAGAAAATGAGTAAAGTTTAGCCTGGATCTGTTTTTTTTTTTTTTTTTTTTTTTTTTTTTTAAAGATTTTATTTATTTATTTGACCAAGAGAGAGAGATCACAAGTAGGCAGAGAGAGAGGAGGAAGCAGGCTCCCTGCTGAGCAGAGAGCCTGATGCGGGCCTCGATCCCAGGACCCTGAAATCATGACCTGAGCCGAAGGCAGAGGCTTTAACCCACTGAGCCACCCAGGCGCCCATGGATCTGTTTTCTAAAATTGTTTCAAAGTTCTCTGAAAAATCCTGAGTCTTTCCCATAATGTTTTTACAAAGGTTCTGTTCATTTGTTTTTCATCACTTAAAGGAATTTGATGTGTTACTTAGCCACATCTTGAACTTATTATAGAGAAGTGATAATCAGGATCCCCAGCAGAGAAATCTCTTGCTGAAATCTGCATTCCTTTGGTATACTACACCAACTGAAAGAATCTTCTCTAATTCCTTCCCTTCTGCACTCCTCTCTCATCCTCTTGGGGAAAGAAGGTATGTTTTGCTACCCAAGCTGTCATGCTGAGCTGCTGGTTGTAGACTGAATTGTGTCTCGCCAAAATTCATAACTTGAAGCCCTGACCCCTAGTGTGATGGTGTTTGGAAAGGAATCCTCTAGGAGATAAGTAGGTTTAGAGAGGTCAGAGGGTAGATGCTTGTGATGGATTGGTACCTTGTAAGAAAAGACACCAAAGAGCTTGTTCCTGTCTCCCCTTATACCCCCCCCCACACACACATACACCATGTGATGACCCAGTGAGAAAGTGTCCATCTACAAGCCAAAGAGAAACTCTTATCAGAAACCAACCATGCTGGCACCTTTATCTTAGACTTCTAGTTTCTAGAACTGTGAGTAAATAAATTTCTGTTTAAGCTACCCACTGTTTGGTATTTTGACTAAGGCAGATCTGGGTACTAGGAGAGCAGTGATGCAATAGCTAATACCTGAACATGTGCTAGCATCTTGGTAACTGGGTAGAGGCCAGAAGAGGTTTGAGGCGCATGCCAGGAATACGGACATTAAGGACAATTCTGGTGAAGTCCCTGAAATGAGGAACATATTAATAGAAACTGAAGAAAGGGGCACCTGGGTGGCTCAGTTGTTAAGCATCTGCTTTCGGCTCAGGTCATGATCCTGGAGTCCCAGGATCAAGCCCCGCATGGGGCTCCTTGCTCGGCGAGGAGCCTGCTTCTCCCTCTCTCACCTCCCACCCCCGGCTTTATTCCCTCCCTAGCTGTGTTTCTGTCTGTCAAATAAATAAATACAATCTTTAAAAAGAAGGGAAAAAAAAAGAAACTGAAGAAAGTGCAAAGCGCAGTCCTTATTAGAAAATGGTAGAGAACTTGACTGGACTGTGATGTAGTGTTTTGTAGAAGGAAAAATTTGTAAGCAGTGCTGTTAGATGTTTAGCTGGGGTGATTTCTAAGCAAAGTGTGGATGGAGCAGTGTGATTCTTCCTGACTCCTTATAGTAAAGTGTAAATGGAGAGAGAAGAATTAAAGACAGGATTGTTAAGGAAAAAAGAACTAGAATTTGAAAATTTGGAAAATTCTTAGCCTGTCCATATTGCAAAGAATGAGGACGCTTATTCTAAAAAGAACACTAGGTGTGTGGCTGGAAAACCGTCTGGTAAAGAGTTTAAGGATTTTCTAGCAGAAATATTGCCAGTTTGAACTGAAGGGGACAGAGATATGGCCAAATGAAGAAGGGTTGTTGGACTTGTTGGATTTGACAGGTGGGATGTTGGAGCCCTGTGGCTGGGAATATGAATTATCATTCAAGTCAGAGGAGAAATGAACTCAAAGGCAAATCCGAGATCATCAGGCCACTGCCTCAGTTTCAGCAGGCTTTATGGCCTCTGCTGGGAGCCTTGAGGGACTCAGTGGGCTTGACTTCCAGTAGGCCTGGAAGGTGAGACGTTGAACCAAAGAGGATTATTCTTGATCCTTAAGACCTAATGGAATTTGTTTTGCTAGGTTTTAGAGTTGCTTGGGCCCTGTCACCACTTTCTTCCTTCTGATTTCTCCCCCACCCTTTTTCTTAAGAGAGAGAAAATGTTGGGGGGCAGGGGACAGAAGAGGGGGAGAGAGAGAGAGAGAGAGAATCTTAAGCAGGCTCCATACCCAGCACAGAGCCCATCTCGGGGCTTGATTGTCAGTCTCAGGACCCAGAGATCATGACCTGAGTGGAAATTAAGAGTTGGACGCTTAACCAGCTGAGCTACCCAGGTGCCCCTCCCTTTTGGAATGCAAATGTCTACCCTTTGCCAGTCCT
>PITA01032324.1:0-14069 GCA_004023965.1 Spilogale gracilis
TTTTTTTTTTAATCCAATGTAAAGCAGGCTAACCATGACCTCACACAAGATAAAGAAATGGAAAGGGGGCGCCTGGGTGGCTCAGTTGGTTGGGCGACTGCCTTCAGCTCAGGTCATGATCCTGGAGACCCGGGATCGAGCCCCACATCGGGCTCCCTGCTCGGCGGGAAGCCTGCTTCTCCCTCTCTCACTCCCCCTGCTTGTGTTCCCTCTCTGCCTGTGTTTCTCTCTGTCAAATAAATAAAATCTTTAAAAAAAAAAAATGGAAAGAAGCAAACATCTGTCTGGTGTCTCTTACAAGGACTATTTTTAGATAAATCAAAAGTTCATGAGAGAAACATTCCTTTATATAAGAATCAGAGCCAATAAACTCAGTGGGGAATGAATGAAATAACTCAAATTAAATATAGTGGGTTAAAAGAATGATGTTCAATGTTTCCTAACTCATTAAGACAAAGATAATTGGAAACTTTAAAAAGAAAATGTCAGGCTGACACCACTTGGACCAATGGTAAAATTTGTATTTTACTACGAGTGTATACTAGGAAATATTCAGAACCATATATGTTTATTAAAAGTTTTTTTCCCTGGGGTGCCTGGGTGGCTCAGTTGTTAAGTGTCTGCTTCAGCTTAGGTCATGATCCCGGAGTCCCAGGATTGAGCCCTGCTTTAGGCTCCCTGCTCGGTTTGGGGGGAAGCCTGCTTCTCCTCTCTCACTACCCCTGCTTGTATTCCCTCTCTAGCTGTGTTTCTCTCTGTCAAATAAATAAATAAATAAAATCTTAAAAAAAAAAAAAGAAGAAAAGTTTTTGTTCCTGAATATAGACCTGTCTCTGTATCTATCCCCCAATTAATTTATGAGACTTTCAGGAGAAAGAGAATCATGACAAATAATATAACACTATACAGAATGTAGAAAATTACACCAGAGAGATGACATATGGACAAAACATATGGAGGAAAATGTTGGGAGAGAGAACTACTCCTGATAAAAAGAGATGTCTGAGAATATCGAATGAATTCAATGCAAGACTTTAGGTGGAACCTTGTTAAAACAAAACAAAACCAAAAAACCTGTATAGACTTTTTTTTCTGAAAATTGAGCTAAATTGAATGCAGTGTATTTGTTGCCCTGTGAAATCTTTATTAATAATTAATAATGATGTAATTGGTAAAAATAATGATTAATTAACATTGGATATGTTCACTATATTTTTGTTAAATTTCAAAAATCCTTATGTGCCAGAAATACTTACTTACATATTTACAGTTGACATGACCAGGTTACTAGGAGTTGCTTTATAATAGATACTCCGGGGGAGGGGGGAATGTGTGTGGGGCAGGGAGAGGTGGAGTAAATGGAACAAGAATAACAAGAATAACTTAGTCCCCATAAGATTTATTTTACTGTCATCTCTATTTTTGTGTATGTAAAAACTGCAATTGTAGAACATTAATTTATAAAGACCCTGTGGATCAGCTACATCAATCCAAGTGGTTATCCTCTCATTGTATGGTTCCTTGTTTGAGTTCTAAATACAGTACGAACAGCATCAAAAGGAACTGAATTTAAGGAAGCCTGTTGATAGCTGAATAACTAGACTTTTCATCAATAATTAAAGTCACTTTAGAGTTTACTAGGTGGAGTGACTAGATGGGAATGTATGTTGGGATGGAAAAGGAGTCCAGCAATATAAATAGGGAGTCCAGACAACAGGTGACATAAGGGTATTTAATTGATACTCATTTTAAAGTATTTGCTTACAGATTCAGCTGAAGAAAGGAAATATTCTACCCATAATTCCTAACAAGATTTAGTCAATCTCGGTTTTACCTGTAGTTCCACATCATTCCCCACCTGTTTAGTTCAAAGACACACTTGTGGCTTATACAGATGACTAATGAGACTATGAAGTTCACTCAGCTGTGAGTCCTGTGCTCCCTGCCATCAACCTACTTGTTAACACTTTTCCTGTTATTTGGCTAAGGCTTACTCACTCTCCTGTATAAATATAAACAGACACTCCCCAGTGGACAAAACTCCCAAGAATCACAGAGGCACAAGAAGGTCAAGATATCATGTCGCCTCAGGCTTTAAGTTGTTTAGGCAGGATGCAACAACTGTCAAGGAAAAAATAACTGTGCTTGGAGACACCAAATGCCTTAAACTTTAAGTGAGATTTTGCATCACAGATTCTACTCCTGTTTCTTTTCCAAGGTTTGTAGACCAATAGACCAGAAGCTAATATTCCATTTAATGAAATTTATCTCAAATCTACAGATTCTTCTATGATCCCTGTCAGTTGTAAAGATATAGATTACTCCCCATGGCAAAAGACTCCTATGTCTGTATCTATAGTCCTGTTCAAAGAAGGAAAAAAGCACAGTGATCTAAACATGCCCATTACCTGTTCCCAACTCACCAATCAGATCTGTCACTGCTCCCAGGGAAAGGAAGTTTAGTCTGGTACACTGATCAATGCCCTTCCCCATGAAAATATAAGGAAGAGGAATGAACTGTCAACACTATCAACAGCAAAACTGGAAAGATACATGAGTTCTTTCACATTTAAGCAACAACTATTACTTAACTAGAAAGGAGTAGTGGCAAAATTATTTTGATATCTTTAATCATATTCTCTAAGAAACATTTACCTATAAAAGGCTTGATTTGGGGGTGCCTGGGTGGCTCAGTTGGTTAAGCAACTGCCTTCGGCTCAGGTCATGATCCTGGAGACCCAGGATGCAGTCCACATCAGGATTCCTGCTCGGTGCGAAGCCTGCTTCTCCCTCTCTCACTCCCCCTGCTTGTGTTCCCTCTCTTGCTGTGTTTCTCTCTGTCAAATAAATAAATAAAATCTTAAAAAAAAAAAAAAGAGGCTTGATTTGTATAATACTTCTCTCCTAATGAAACAATTCTCTCATGAGTAAAGCTCATGATTCCCCTGAAGGAATAATCATTATTATTAGTAGTGGTATTACTGAAATGTCATCTTTAAAAGAAAAAAAAATGACTACTTTAAACAGACCTATACATATTGGTTGAGGAAATGTTTGTTAAATTTGTTTAAAAATATTGAAAATTAAACATTAAATTGTTCAACAACAGAACATCTTTTCCGTTCCTTATTAAACCATTTTATTAATTAAAAAACCTTGCCAAGTTATTTCTTCATTTTGTTGAAGTATCATATTAAATCAGTAAAGTATTAGTAAACAATGAAAATGACTTGTTGTCTTAGAAGTACAGAATATTAAGGCCCAAAGTATTGAGGATATTTTTATCAAAGCTCTGTGGTAAATGGAAACTCTCCCCATGTTAAAAGGGACCGCTAAATGTATCTGTTCAGGACTCACTAATGTTTGGCCAACTAATCTTTCTGGAAAATGAGAGTTGGGTAGTGGGCGAGTTGTTAATTAAGTTATTCTAATGGAGAATGCAGTGATATTTCTTCTTTCTTCTCAGGAGGCAAGTTGTTTGTTTTTTACCTGTTTCTCCCCCTCCCCTTCTTCACTAGCCAAGTTGATGAATTAGAAGTGTTTGCAGGAAAGAGAGATTGACATACTTCCCAGATTTATGGTTTATAAGCTGTAGTGGTCCACATACAGTCAAGAACACAGTGGGAGATTTTTGGGGAGCACATCACACTGACTTCTCTTTGAAACTTGAGAAGTTTTGGTGCCAGCTTAAAGAGCTCATAGGAGCAAGGTCCACAGAAAAGATTAGCAGCCTGAATTCCAAATGTTTGGCATGGAAGAGAGACAAGAGTTCTATCAGGAAAAGAAGTCTTCATATAAGGGAAATGTGTTGAATATTTTTTTTTTTTTTAGATTTTATTTATTTATTTGTCAGAGAGCACAAGCAGGGGGAGCAGGAGAGGGAGAAGAAGGCTCCCAGCTGAGCAGGGAGCCTGATGCAGGGCTCTATCCCAAGACCCTGGGATCAGGCCCTGGGCCAGAGGCAGATGCTTAACTGAGCCATCCAGGTGCTCCTGTTGGATAATCTTTAAGACACTATGCTCAGGAAAACAGAGACAGAGTCTAAAGGATCTTAGGAGTAAAAGTCTGGGGTAGACTGCCAGTGCAGTGTTTATGCACTCTGAGCATAAAGCCCTGAGCAGTGTTTATGGTTCTTCCTTCCCCTGTCCAAGTTTTAGAAGCAGCAGAAGAAAAAAGAAGGTGGAGAAAGCGTGAAAAAGGAGAATACACCCATTTTCCCTGGATGAAAAGCCCCTAAGCCATATGTCAGATCCTGAACCAAAGAGAGAGGAGAATATTTGAAATGGATATGCAATTGAAGTTTTTATTTAAATAAGCCTGAACTTTTTAATATTAATTTGAGTTTTGAGTATCAAACTTAAAACTCTTCTTGTAACTGAAAGTGATCACAAATATGTTGTTTCCTCTGAGGGCATTAAACATTTCAAGAAAGCATGTTTGAATATAATGTAGGATAAATAAAGATATATATTTTTTATACACTCAAAATCCAGCCTACCTAAAAAGGGCTACTTATTTTCATATGGCAATACCTTTTTTTTTTAGATTTTATTTATTTATTTGACACAGAGAGAGATCACAGATAGGGAGAGAGGCCGGCAGAGAAAGAGGAGGAAGCAGGCTCCCCACTGAGCAGAGAGCCAGATGTGGGTCTCAATCCCAGGACCCCGAGATCATGACCTGAGCTGAAGGCTGAGGCTTAACCCTCTGAGCCACCCAGGCACCCTCATATGGCAATATCTTATCTTCAGATTCCATCCATCTATTATTTTAGTGAAGTCTTGAGTCTTTATGATCTATATAGATATCCCTTTATAAGAATTCAAAATTAAGGGTATTTCATATGGATTTTGTTTTTATATCCCAACCACTCATTCCAAAATATAGACTCTAGGTTTTTAGCTTCTGTTCTCCATGTTTGGCAAACAGGCCATTTTTGATTCTGTTTTTTTTGTTTGTTTGTTTTGTGTTTTTTTTTGCCAGCCCAATTTTTTATAATAAAGACAGTACAGAAAGTTCTAGTATCTACCCCAAATTTCTCCTTCCATCTTCATTTTCTCTTTACTTCTTCCCTTATGAGCAATTTTCTTTTAACTTAAATTGGGAGAGGAATATGTTCAGAAGTAGGTCTTAGTCTGTGCCTATGTTTTTATTTTCTCTTCCCTCTCACATTGCTCATAAACAGATCAATGGATAGTGTTGCACAGACTCATACAAAAAAAAAGAACAAAAAAGTAGGGATTCTGGGTAGCAGTAATAAAGTCTTACGTAAATAAGCAGATGCTGTAGAGACAAAGAAACCATTCATTGAAAACAACCAAATAAAGAAAATGGTATGGCTTCAGGCTGACAAATTTAAGAAGGAACAATTAAGGAAAGAGGCAGAAAATTTTGTCATTGTGTTACTGTAACAACCTATGTCAGAAGTCTAATTTATGGGTAAACATGAATCCTGAAAAACCTCACACATGCTGTGATTTGGAGAGAAGAGAAGGAATGTTTTCTATTTATCTTTCCTGTTTTCTTACTGGCAGGAAGATGGTATGTAGAATGGAAGTAAGAATAGAAAGCTTAGCTGGGAGGGGTCTGTAGAAAGAAGAAAGCTGATAGTAGGATCTGATTCTTCCTAACAGAAATAAAGGGTGTGGGATTTTACTGAAATAAAAGAACCATCTGAATTCATGAGACTTTCCTCCATAAAAGCAGGATACCTAGACATCCCTGGGAGAAAAGGGTTCTTTCTTAGAAGAGAGAATCAAACATATTTACTCTAGCAAAAACTGAATCTAGTATAAGGAGAGTGATCATTCTCTGCTTGACCTACAGACCTATCATCAGACCACAGAGTTGGTACATAGATAAAAAAGAAAAACAAGTCCTCAAGGCACAGCATAAAGAAAAATAAATTAATTAACATCACAGATCAGGTTAGAAAGTGAAGAAAGAAAACTTAGTCTACTCTATGCAATGAAGAAAAAAATCTAAACTGAGTTTCCAACATTTAGCATTATCAAGACTAAAGAAAATGGCATGATGCTATATGCTGCAATATTCTAATACAAAAACCAGACAAGTTTCCCATAAGAAAAGAAAATTACGGTCTAATATCCCAAAGATCATAGATACAAAAATTCTCAACAAAATATTAACAAACTGAATTCAGCCACACATTATAGGGATTATGTATCATAATCAAGTAGAATTTATTCCAGGTAAGGCTGGTTTAATATCCACAAATTGCTGAATGTGATACACTCCGTTAGCAAAATGAAGGATAAAAATTAAATGATCATATCAACAGATGCAGAAAAAGCATGTGACAGAATCCAACATCTAATTATGATAAAAATTCTCAGCAAGGGGGGTATAGAGGGAACATACTTCAATATAATAAAGGCCACATATCACAACCCCAGGGTTAACATACTCAAGAGTGAAAAGCTGAAAAATTTTCCTCTTTTGTTTTGATGGGGGCAGCAAAGCAACTTTTATTGAGTGATAGTAAAGTTTATTGAATGATAGAGTACAAGGCTCCCAAAGAGATGCTCCTGAAAATTTTTCTCTAGTATCAGGAAACAGACAAGAATGCCTACTCTTATCACTTTCATTCAACATTTAATACTAGAAGCCCTAGTAAGAGCAAATGGATAAGAGCAAGAAATAAAAGGCATCCAAATTTTAAAAGAAGTAAAATGGTTACTATTTGCAGATGACATACAGTATATAGAAACCCCTAAAACTACCAAAAAAACTGTTAGAATAAATGAATTTAGTAAAGTTGCGGGATACAAGATCAATATGCAAAAATCTGTTGCATTTGTATACACTAATAATTAACTCTCAGAAAGAGAATTTAAGAAAACAATTCCACTTGTAATTGTATCAAAAGAATAAAATACTTAGAGATAAGTTTAATCATAGAAGTGAAAGATCTGTATAATAAAAACTATAAGATATTCACGAAAGTGAAGACACAGAAAATGGGAAAATAGTCCATGCACATGGATTAGAAGGATTAATATTATTAAAATATTCATATTATGCAAAGCAATATACAGAGTTAGTGCAATCCCTATCAAAAGTTCAATGTCATTTTTCACATAAATAAATTTTTTATGGAACAAAAGACCCTGAATAGCCACAACAATCTTAAGAAAGGAGAACAAAACTAGAAGCATCATGCTTCCTAATTTCAAACTCCATTACAAATTTTTAGTAATCGGAACACCTTGGTGACTCAGTCGGTTAAGCATCTGCCTTCAGCTTGGATTCCAGGGTCTTGGAATCAAGCCCAACATAAGGCTCCTTGCTTAGGGAGGGAACCTGCTTCTTCCTCTCCCTTTTTGTGTCACTCCCCCTGCTTGTGCTCTCTCTGTCTCTGTCAAATAAATAAAATCTTAAAAAAAACAAAACTCAAAGATGAGATATTAAAATATAAAAAGGATATTGTAGACTTAGGAAAATAAAGTAAAAAACAAAATAAAACACATTATAGAACTAATGAATAATTTAGAAATACTAAAAACACCAATGGGGTAGATTAAAATCAAATTACAAATGTAAAGTTTTGGTGAAATAATAATGAGCTCAGAGAAGATCAAAGCAACAAAAATGAAGATAATTTGAGATATCAGACAATGATGACCCAACACAGTTTTTATTTGTGAAGTAGAAACTCTAAAGCAGAATAGTATCTGCCATACAAAGGTGTTATAAAAAATAAATGTAATATGTTAAATACATTAGGAGACACTATGGAAAATAAATGCGTATACAGCAATTGACAATCATTTATCAAACTTTAAATAATAAGAAAGCATTCCTCAGGTAATTGGGCACAAAAAGAAATAAGTCATCTATTGTGGAAAAATACAAATTCAGTCTGCCCTTAGATTTCTCTATAGCAACATTAAATGCCAAATACCATGATGCAATAGCTACAAAGTTCTGAGGGAAAATAAAAACCTGAGCCAAGATTTTACAGATACCCAAATTGTCCTTCAAGTACAATAAAACAAGACAAAATAATACAGAATGACAGATATTTTCAGGCATGCAGAAACTCAGGGAATACAGCATTTATGGGCCGTTTTTGAAGGTTAAAAAAACCCACAAATTTGATAAATAACTCCAGTCAACTAAGTGATGAAGCAAAACAAAATAAAATCTGAAATGGAAAACCTGTCATAAAAGACTGGGTGAAAACACTGAATCCATTTAAAAATAGAATTAATACCAAACATCTCTGGAAATGAAGGTTGTAAAACAGAATATGAATTTTATAAACTTTGACAATGTCTAAATAATAATGTAGCTTTCAGAAATTGGCAGGTGGGGGACACAGAGAAAAACAGAAGAATATCGTTTATCTGATCATTTTGAATGGAATTCAAATATCCTCTAAAATTGAAACATACAGCTGAAAAATTGACTCCATCTCTTAAAGATTAAAACATGACCCCTTACTCTACTAACTACAGATTTCTTCACAGTGAAAAAGCTTACTTACATTAATTAATTGAATCAAACTTTTGTTTCATTAAAAGTAACATATTTAGCATGAAGTGATTTCTGTAAAAATACTTTGTCTTTCATTAAATTTATTCAGATAGGAAGATAAACATAAAAAGACACGTTGAGATTGAGGTTCATCTAAAGTTAACAATGGGGCTGCCTGGGTGGCTCAGTCAGTAAAGTGTCTGCCTTTGGCTCAGGTCGTGATCCCAGGGTACTGGGATTGAGTCCCATGTCAAGCTCCTTGCTCAACAGGGAGTCTGCTTCTCCTTCACAGTATGCCTGCCCCTCTCACTACTTAATGCTCTCTCTCTGTCTCTGTCAAATAAATATAATATTTTAAAAATAATAAAATAAAATTAAGAATGATTTTAGATGGAATTTAGGGTGATTTTATACTTTTTGCATTCATGCTTTTTCTGTATTACTTAAATGTGTATGTTGAATTCCTTTTGTAGTGCAAATTGTTATAATATCAGAAATCATAGTCATTTAACTTAAAAAAAAAGAATAGAATAGTTTTATATCTCTAATAACCAGAATTTTGTACAATGCCCTTTATGCTGTTGGGGTTCTGGAAAAGTTTGTTCAAAATGGTTAAGATGTTCATTTGATTATGTATTTATCCATCAAACTTCACTACTTTTCCAGGCCAACTCCTTCAGACACAGACCATAATAAATAGTGTGTGTGTTTGAATTATATTAATTTACTCTTTCCCTTCTTTCTCTCATCCTGACTCAACAGAATTGTTATGGGTATCACATTTGCTCAAATACTAACACTTAAATTTTCACAAAGTGTTTATTCATTAAAAATATGCACATGAACTCAAATATAATACCCCCTGTAGATTAAAAATATATTTCATATAAACAACTGAAAACAATCCAAAAATTATTTTGAGGGGTTTCCTGGCGCAAATCTTAACTTATGTTAGTGTAGAATTCTCTGGTTCTTTGCATTTTGATGTTACTTCAAGTTTGGAGACGTATTCTAACATTTCATTTGCCTGGGATGGTAGGGACCATTGCTGGTAATAAGATGAGATGAGGTCATACTTTCATATCAACATAGATTGTTAAAGGTAAGAAGAGAGAAAAACATGGGCAATCATTTTGTCTTTTTGTGTGAAGGTGATTTTCTGAGCTTGCTAGTAATATTGGATCTCTGAGCTCCTAAGTGTCTCATTAAAAATATGCTGCTGTTGTTATTTGAGAACTTAAAGTTTCAGGCTACATTATCACAAACATCATTAATTATAACATTTAATTTCATCCAACAAGAATATTCAGTCACCAACCTGATGGCATCATAGCTATATATGCTTTCACATAAAAATCTGCATCCCAACCCAAAATGTTAGCTTCTTAATTTTCTTAAATTTACCTGTATGATAACCTGTCAGATAAGCCTATAGTTATTTCCAGTGTTGCTGAATAGCTAGAAGCTGGAAAACAAGATGTACACAGTGATTCCTCACTTATAATCAAATTAAAATAGGAGTGAAGAAAAGTGTCTTTATAAGGAATGTTCTATACAGAAAACAAACAACCCGAGAGTATTAATAACAAAGTAAACAATACTGCCTCAATTCAGACAAAATATTACTATTTCTGTGGTGTGGGAGGCTCATTTTTGGAGGAAACAGTAATATCACAGAAAAGGTGTAAATTCTATCAAATAAAAATTCAGAATATAGATAAGGAAATTTACAGACAAATGCAGTATATTATATTAGGAAATGCTATCTAGAAATACTAGGAAAAAGAGAGAGAATGTCAAATCACATGATTTCACACAATGGAAGACTATTTCTTGCTCTTGTAAAATATGTTGTAGGGGGCGCCTGGGTGGCTCAATGGGTTAGGCTCAGGTAATGACCTCAGGGTCCTGGGATCAGGCTGCATCTGGCTCTGCTCAGCAGAGGACCTTCTTCCTCCTCTCTCTCTGCCTACTTGTGATCTCTCTCTCTCTCTCTCTCAAATAAATAAATAAAATATTTTAAAAAATATGTTGTAGGTAGTCAACTCTCTAGGGCAAATGTCTTTCATACAATTATTAAGGATGGCTTGAAATAAAACCAGCATTTGAATATAAGGCATTTTTAGTTGCTGGAATAAAAAAAAAAGATTGATTGGAAAAGTGTGCAAGAGGCTGACAGTGACCCTTCATACATTTCTTTAATCAGAACTGTTCAAATAGTCATTCTCAAAACCAAAGGGCATGAGTTTAGTTTTCTATGAGCCCAGGAAAGAGGAATGTGAAGTGGGATATAGTGAAATAAAAGCAGTTTCCATTGCATTCATGCTCACCAGTGCTCATATGTCCTAGAACAGAAAGGAAGATGAACCATCTATAAATAACTGAGCATTCATCAGGAGCCTTTCATGCTTTCTGAAGTCCAAGTTTTTTTCCTGTCTCACATTTAGGTCTTTCATCCATTTTGAGTCTATTTTTATGTGGGTCTAAGGAATTGCCCAGTTTCATTATTCTGCATGTGGCTGCCCAATTTTCCTAACACCATTTGTTGAAGAGACTCGTTTTTCCTCTTTTCCTGCCTTGTCAAAGATTAGTTGACCAAGTTGTTTTTCTGGTACAGAGACTTCATGTATATGTGTTGTGTAGTATGCTTTTCCATTCTTTTGATCCTTAAAGGACACATTTTCAACAATGACAAAGCTGAATCTTCTCCTTTTTAAATATGGAATACGTGACTCCACATTCTGCCATACTCTCCAAGAAACCTACCTGTGAGTTCATCATTCCTTATGTTGATCATTAGTTTTCATGTACAATCCGCATGGTATTATAGTCTTTAGTTTTTGAGTATATAAATACTCTTCTGAATGAAGTGAAACTCCCTAGAATAATGTATAATATATAGTCTATATAATATAAAATCATGTTTACTATCAGCAGCAATTCATGAAGTGCCTTGACATCAGTTACATATCATATTCACATTGAATTATTCCATTGAATTTTAATAAAAAAGTAAAACATATAGTTATAAAACCAGCAAGTGGGAGAAAAAAATATCAAATGTATTAACTATATATTTCCACTCAATATCAACTAGCAATTATTGATGTTTTGCTAGTTGCCAGGACAACTATACTTCAGACATGGTATGAAATACAGCATGCAGTCACATAGGATCTCACAGACAACCCCAGGAGATTGTACTCAATTAGTTAGAATATTTATATTCATGTAGACCAAGTAGTAAGTTTATAAGGTACAAGGAATTTAATTAACTTTTTTTTTTTTGGTTTGCTTGTTGTTTTCTTCTTCTTTTTTTTTTTTTTTTAATTTTGTATTATCTTTTGCTCTTTTGCTTTGGAGCAGAAAATATGTGAAAAAAAGTGAAGAAAACCCAGAAACTGAAAATTAATATATGAGCTTGGATAGAAGAGGAAATATTGAAATAAGACTATTTCTTTTTAGAGAAAGAGAGAGGTACACACTTAGCCCAGAGCCAGAGTTGGGGCTCAGTCTTAAAACCCTGAGATCATGATCTGAGCTGAAATCAAGAGTCAGAAGCTTAATTAACTGAGCCACTCCGGCACCCCAGAAATAAGACTTTTTTAGAAGTTCTGTTTAATAGAAACTATTTGGAGGCTTTGATAAAATTTTAAGGATGTTTCCTATTTATTAATTTAACAGGTATTTATTAAATCTTACTATTGGCTAATGTCACATAATAGCTGCTCTTGATGACGCAAAAATGACTAATCATATTTGTCCTCCAGGAAGTGACAATGCATTACAAAGAAAGCATTTCACATGCAAATGAAGTAATAAGTGCCATTCATCAGGCAATGACATTATTAAACCTTCACTGTTTTTAGGTATTATTTTTGGAACATTATGGTGAATACATGGGGGGATGGAACTCTAGGCATATAAAATACATTTGGGGCTACTGCAGTAACCCAGAAAAAAGATGATGTCAATTTAATTGAGGAAGTTGGAGACAGAGGGTGGGTATGGCTGAGAGAGTCAGGAAATAGGACCCACATGAATGTCAGGAGATGAGAAAGATAGTGATGTTGGATCTTTCTCAGATTTGTGTTCTGAATAAAGAGATAAATGTATATTCCATTAACCAAGGTAAGAAACACATGAAAAAAAGGATAGGGATGTATGTTAACTCAGTGTTGCACAGTAAAGACCCTGGGAAGTCCTTGGTATGCCCCCTGCACATACCAAAGCAATAGCTCGTTCTTCTCCTTTATCACCTTCCAGCCTGAACAAACAATATATGGTCCCCCAAATCCACCCTGTTCATTCCTGTGAGAGATCGTCATGCACTTAGAGAAATCACCCCTGCCTGTACAACTCAGTTCAAAAGTTATTTCCTTCACTAAAGCCTTCTTTTAACTTGCAGTACTAGGGAATATATCATACCTTAAATTTATTTCTTTGTATATCTTTGATACAAATACTTTCAAAAAGCAATACATTTACATTGTGTTAGATTTCTTTTTGCTAGATTTGATTTTTGATAAATTCTAAAAGACATTTTAAATATGTTGAACTTCTTATTCTAAAACTTTTGGGTTCAAATCATCAAGTGGGAAATGTATGTGTTAGATTAGCATGTTTCTCTGACTTTCAAGCAATATAAAACGCTTTTTAATATGCTTTCAAAACAATGCAGATGAGGTAGAGTGTAAACTAACACAAATATCAATTTCCCTGATTGCTTAGTCAAAGAGGAAATAATGTTTAATAACCAACATTAAATTAAGAAAGTTAGCATAGTCTTCTGAGGCTAAAACTTTTTTTTTTGTTACTTAAGTTTTTTATTTTCCAGTGTTCCAAGATTCATTCCCCATTCCCCACACCCAGTGCTCCATGCATTAGGTGTCCCCAGTACCCACCACCAGGCTCTCCCATCCCTCCACCCCCTCCCTCCAAGTCCCTCAGTTTGTTTCTGTTGTTTCATTTCTCTCCCTGGATTACCCTACTTCCCATTTACTTTCCTTCTGCCACTGTCCTCCAGGTTACCCCTCATGCACCGCAAGTAAGTGAAACCATGCGATACTTGACTTTCTCTTCTTGGCTTATTTCACTCAGCATAATCTCTTCCAGTCCAGTCCATGTTGCTACAAAAGTTGGATATCCCATCCTTTCTGATGGAGGCATAGTATTCCATTGTATATATGTACCGCATCTTCTTTATCCATTCATCTGTTGATGGTCACCTTGGCTCTTTCCACAGTTTGGCGATTGTGGCCATTGCTGCGATGAACATTGGGGTACATATGGCCCTTCTTTTCACTACATCTGTATCTTTGGAGTAAATGCCCAGTAGTGCAATTGCAGGGGCATAGAGTAGTTCTATTTTTTTAATTTTTTAAGGAATCTCCACACTGTTTTCCAAAGCGGCTGCACCAGTTTACATTCCCACCAACAGTGTAAGAGGGTTCCCCTTTCTCCGCAGCCTCTCCAACACTTGTTTTCTGTCTTGTTAATTTTGGCCATTCTGACTGGTGTAAGGTGGTATCTTAGAGTGGTTTTGATTTGAATTTCCCTGATAGCTAGTG
>PITA01032325.1:0-13981 GCA_004023965.1 Spilogale gracilis
TTTTTTTTTTTTTTTTTTAAAGGTGAAAATGGCTTACATTGTGCTCTTTTCTTTAGGTTTATTGTAGGGAAGGAAGAAATTCCCACACATTCTTATTCACCAGAAGCAGCATATGCAAAAGTGGAACAAAAGACCGAGAAACATGAAGAAAAACCAAGAAGAATGAATATGATTGCTCTAATCAGGAAACTTGTGGATTCAATGTAAGTTTTTTATCTTGATATTTAGTATACTTTGTTACTGTTTTATATGATATTTGTTCTCTGCCACAGTGTTTTTGTTTTCTTTTGAATAATGAGAAATTTATTTCCTTCCTTCCTTCCTTCCTTCCTTCCTTCCTTCCTTCCTTCCTTCTATATTTATTTTAACCAGAAACAGTGCATAGAGTTTTATAAAAGGCACATAATGGCAAGTCATTGTTATTTATTATTGTTGTATGGACTATAGACCATCATATGCCTTTAAAATAGATTTATATGAACTTTTAATAGTTTTCTATGTCAAACTAGACACAGTTGCAGGAAGCTAGAATGGGAAACTTTAGGAAACAGGTTAACATGTGCTAATCAGATATGCCACATGTGGAAAGGAAAAAGAAGAGTTCTGGGACACATTCAAGAAGATACAGGAAAAATAAGGAGCAAACCTTACATAAAGGTTTTTTCCAAGAGTAGAAATTTTAAGGGCTTTGGAAATGGAATAAAACATCTTTATTTGTGTATTATACAAAGATGTCTAAATTTCATACAAATAATATCTGTATTTCAAGTATAGATATTTAAGAAAGTTATTTTAGTGATTTAAAATTAGAGCATCAGTTAATAAAAATAATCTTGGTAGTAATATTTTTGAATGAATAGCCAATATAGAAAGTGAGGGATCGGTTTTGGGAAGCCAAAGCCGTAAATCAGACCTGTCTTAGACTCTCATTTCACACCTGCTGGCTTTGTGACTTTGGGCAAGTGATTTAGCCCCTCTGGACCCTAAAGTCTTCATCTGTTAACTTGGGTTAATGATCTCTGTTAAGGAGTGTTGCATCCATTAAATGAAATAACATATGAGTTGCCTCATGTACATGAGCACAGAGTAGGTTCTCAAAATATTTACTGAATTTAAAGACTTTGTCTTCAGTTTAGTATACATCACATATAGGAAGGAATAACAGATGGCAGAAATAATTGTGATATTGAACTTTAAAAAAATTATGTTTTTGTTTGTTTATTTTTTTCATCATGATAAGTATACTCCTTAATCCCCATGACCTGTTTCATCCATATCCCTACCAGCCTGTCCTCTCATAATCAGCACATTGTTGTCTGTAGTTAAGAGTCTGTTTCTTGGTTAGTCTCTTTGTCTTTCCTTTTATTTTTTTTCCCTTTGCTCGTTTGTGTCCTAAATTCCACGTATGAGTAATATCATATGGTTGAATAATATTTCTGTGTGTGTGTGTGTGTGTGTGTGTGTGTGTGTGTGTGTCTGTGTGTGTGTACCACCTCTTTATCCTTGGGCCGCTTCCATAGTATGGCTATTGTAAATAACATTGCAATAAACATAGAGGTGCATATATCCCTTTGAATTAGTGTTTTGTGATTGTAGGGAAAATACGCAACTAGTGCAGTTGGTAACGAACAAAGTCAAAATAGTTCTGGATCACCTGAGTGGGGAAAAGAGACAGGGAACCCCTGTTCGTGGATATCACGTCACAAGAATCAGAGGGGAATGCAGAGAATGTGTTATGTGGGTGACTGATGCCTTGGGTATCAGAACTGATCAGGTCATGGCTAACTTGTCAGACTCGCCTCAGTGAATTCTCTGCTGTGGAGGCAGATGCAGGGTAATACATAAGTAGAGCAGATAAGACAGGAGGTGGGAAGTCCAGGTTTTGAGAAGTTTTAATAACAGACCAAGGGAAGATTAAATGACAGTCTAGCTGATGGCAGAATTGAACCTCTCTAGCAGAGAGAGTTTAACGATTTCTACGTAGTTCCAGTAGCTTTGGCTGAGGAATGTCTTTGAAGAGGACACTTAGAAGTATGAAGAGTGATGGTTTACATACGGCCACCCTTCTCTGATTTACCTATTGTGGGCCCCAGCTTTAATCCCTCAACTTCACATGGCCAGACATGTCCCATCATTCTGATGACATAAGGGCTACAGGCCGCAGGAGCTCCTGCTGTCCCCGTTGTCTGTGAAAGGCTGCCCGTGTCCTCCAGCTGTGGTGCACAATTGGATTTCCGAAAGGGTTTTGGTAATCAGTTTGCAAGTGGAATTAGAGAAATGTGGAGCCAGACTATCGCTCTACACATTATTGTTACAAATGAGAAAGTTAATGTGTTCCAACCATGAAGATACTTAATGACCTACAGTCTACAAGAGTTACAAAGACTAAGCGTTTTGGAACGTGAACTTCACAGAGCAAGGGGGAGAGCCAGACCCATGTTAGATATTTTACTTACTTTTTTTATGCCTTAAGTGAATATATAGTCCTGGAGTCAACGTACCAAATAATTAAAAATCCATGTATCTTGAACAGTAGTCCCCCAGCAGAAACATTCACTAAACACCAGAGGACCAAGCGATTTGCATTTAAAGCACAAATAACCTTGAATTCCCACATGATCTATTACTGTTATTTATTTTAAAAACTGAGTTTTGAGTTCTAATACCATATCATGTTTCTTTTCCAGATGTTTTCTCTCAAATATAATTAAGTATAAATTCCTGTAACCTGAGCACTTTCTCATTATGGTTGTTGCTCAAGTACTGACTTCGTGGGTGATTTATGACCATTAGATTCTACAGTAAGCAACTTAAAGCTTCCAAAAGATCTGGCAGAGCATAGAGATAATATATACATATTTTTCATATTTAGTCACAAATATTTACCCATGCTTTTTCTGTTCTGCTTTTAAGTATTTCGACTTGTTTTATGCACTGTGTCAAATGGGGAACTGAAAAGAAAATCTCTTATCTTTACTTTTTTATGTCCTAAGAACCCAAAAAAATGCATGCATTTAGAAACAAATAGGTAATTTTTTTGTGCACTATGTCAAATGGGGAACTGAAAAGAAAAGAAAATCTCTTATCTTTACTTTTTTATGTCCTAAGAAACCAAAGATGCATGCATTTAGAAACAAGTAGGTAATGTTTTCTCCTTCTTCGGTTAGAGTTGTAAGCACATCCACACACATATATATCATTTATTATTTTTGTTTTATTTCAGATGTAAGCATGGACCAAGGCATAGATGTTGCAAGCACTATGACGATAATTGCATCTCTTACTGCATTAAAGTATGTATATAAAAGTGTCACTCTTAGCTATGGAAATATATGTAGAAATAACTTTTTAAAGATTTTATTTATTTATATGAGAGACGGAAAGAAAAAGCCTGCGTGGGTGGACAGGCAGAGGGAGAGGAATAAGTAGACTCCCCACTGAGTGCAGAACCAGATGCTGGGCTCAGTCCCAGGACCCGAGATCATGACCTGAGCTGAAGTCAGATGCTCAACTGGCTGAGCCAACCCAGGCGCGCCCCATATAGCAATAACTTTTGAGTAAAGCATGATTTCAAAGTAAATGGGAAAATAGACAGTAATTGCTATCATTCCTTGCCTTTGACTTGAAGAATGAGAAATCTGTGAAAAATAGGTAACAGTTTAGCTTTTAGTATTCATTTGCCAGACCCTTTGTTAATTAATTTCAAAATTCGCCTATTTAAAAATTAATGAAGAGGCTTCTGGGTAACTCAATTAAGCATCTGCTTTCCGCTCAGGTAGTGATCCCAGGATCCTGGGATCGAGCTCCGTGTCAGCCTCCCTGCCTAGTGGGAAGTCTGCTTCTTGTCCTTCCTCTTCTTCTCCCCTCCCTCTGCTTGTGTTCTCTCTCTCTGTCCCAAAGTAGAAGTGAAGGTAAAGCAACAACAGCAAAAAAGACAGAAAAGTAAAGCCATTAAAATGTGTATGTTGTCATGTATTCTCCTTCTAGAACAAGATCCCTGGAGTCCACCGTATACTCGTACATCAGCAGTCACACACATACGCTGCACACAGACTGGTGCAGTGGCATTTGGCGTTGGACTCACAGAGCTTAGTTTTGAGGCGTGGCAGTGACAGGCGCGCGTCCACAGTTGCTCCGTGTGACCGAAGTTAGCCCTGCCCACTGGCATAAGTTCCTCCCTCGCTAAGACATTTGTATCTGCGAGTGTCTCTGCACCCCCCACCTCCCGCCCCGTCTCATCCTCCCATCCTCCAGCACCACCACCACTGCTGGGTACGAAGTGATTTTCCTTGCAGTGAGTCTGGTGCAGGTGGCACCTCCTGCTACAGGTTCTTTAGTTTGGGGTTGGGCTCTCGCAATCCTGAGGCTTTACAGAGTTTATGCTCTTCCTTATAATACCCGATCCTCAGTCAGTTGAGGATGGAAAGTTGTACAGCACCCCTAAAACACAGTCTCCCGGCAGTCTCTCTGGGGGAGAGGGGCTGCATCACATACTTCTTTTTTAATCTTTTTTTTTTTTTAAAGATTTTATTTATTTATTTGACAGAGAGAGCACAAGTAGGCAGAGAGGCAGACAGAGAGAGAGGAGGAAGCAGGCTCCCCGCTGAGCAGAGAGCTCAATGTGGGCCTCGATCCCAGGACCCTGAGATCATGACCTGAGCCGAAGGCAGAGGCTTTAACCCACTGAGCCACCCAGGTGCCCGTGCATCACATGCCTCTGAATGTGACGCCTGTGGTCTGATATTGACGGGGGACATAGCCGACACTTACCGTTAGAGTCCCTGAAGATTTGAGCAGAGGATAAAGCAGTTGAGTATTTTTTCACTTGGGTGGTGGTTTCTGATACCCTTCTTCCAGATCTGATTTTCTGGCCCACTCGTCCAGTGCCCGCAGCCTCCGGGTCTGCCAGCTCCCAGACAGGAGTTACTCTGCCAGATGGACATAATTCTGATGTAAGGGGAGACTGACTTCAGGAGGAGAACTAAGAGCAGTCCTCTGATTAAATCAGAGGTATTTGAGAAAGTTTGAGAAGAGGGGAAGTGATACTAAAAAAAAAATTACATGAGAAAGTTAGAGAGAATTACTGAGGAAGGAAAACATCTAGTCATTGTTTCAAATGTGTATCAGTTCTATAAACTTGGCAGTTTATGTATAAATTGGAATATTGTCGGGCTCCTGGGTGGCTCAGTTGGTTAAGCAACTGCCTTTGGCTCAGGTCATGATCCCAGAGTCCTGGGATCGAGCCCTGCATCGGGCTGCTTGCTCGGCGGGAAGCCTGCTTCTCCCTCTCTCACTCCCCCTGCTTGTGTTCCCTTTCTAGCTGTATTTCTCTCTGTCAAATAAATAAATAAAGACTTTAAAAAAAATAAATAAATTGGAATATTGTCCATGAATGTAAAATTATTTGGAGACCTGTAAGTGAGGAATTTATAAATAGAGTAAAATATTTTGACAGTGCACCTCATTATTTCATCAGCTCAGTTAGACCACATGTTAAATCACATCCTTGAGCAAATACTCATATGAATTAGCCTTCCCTTTAACTCACTATGCTCCATTCATCCTTTTCCTGGTTCCTCATAACTACCAATCTCTGTTTTGTCTTTGTGCTTTCTGTCCACGCTCTCTGAAATGTTTTTCACGTACCAGCTCCTCTTTTCTGTGTGTTTAAACATCATATCCTCTGCCACCTTGCCTTAGCACCCAATTTAAAATAGGCTACCTATTATCTCCCTCCTAGACTCTTGATTTTTTCCTGCACAATACGTCCTGTAATTTGCAGCTATTTAATTTATTCACTTATTTGCTCTTTCTTGAATGACCATGAAGCTTCATGAATGCAGGAACTTGGTGTCCTCTTCACCACTCTGTCCCCGACGTCTGTGTGGTGATTGGAACAAAAGAGGCCTTCAGTGAATATTTTCTGAATATGTGAAAGGGTGAAAGGGTGGACGGATGAATGGATCTCTTGAAAATAGCATGGAAAGATTGAACATGAGTATGATCCTTGAATCCTTAGATTAATATTGTTAAGATCATTAATGGCAAGGGGCGCCTGCGTGGCTCAGTTGGTTGGGCGGCTGCCTTCGGCTCAGGTCATGATCCCGGAGACCCGGGATCAAGCCCCACATTGGGCTCCCTGCTTGGCGGGAAGCCTGCTTCTCCCTCTCTCACTCCCCCTGCTTGTGTTCCCTCTCTGGCTGTGTTTCTCTCTGTCAAATAAATAAATAAAATCTTAAAAAAAAAAAAAAGATTATTAATGGCAAGATAAAGTATGAGTCACTTCATCCATTAAACATATCCTGGCAGTTTCAGTTAAGCAAGTGCATGGTTATTTATGCTAATTGGTTGGACAATATAATTTTCATATTTTAACTGGGTATTAGATAGTTTCAGGTAAATTAATGAATGTTTTTTCATAGTAACTCATTTTTCTACTAAAAAAGAAGGCTGCTCTCTGGAAGATACAAACCTGACCTTTGGAACTTAGAGGACATTTTTCCATCCCATGGCGGTGAGAGAGGAGGAGGATAGGAGACCGGTATTACAGTGTATTGGTCAAATCATGTAAAATACAGTTCTTTTCTTTTTTTAATTTTTTTTAAAGATTTTATTTATTTATTTGATAGAAAGAAACACAGCCAGAGAGGGAACACAAGCAGGGGGAGTGAGAAAGGGAGAAGCAGGCCTCCTGCCGAGCAGGGAGCCCGATGTGGGGCTCGATCCCCGGTCCCCAGGATCATGACCTGAGCTGAAGGCAGTCGCTCAACCAACTGAGCCACCCAGGCGCCCTGCAGTTCTTTTCTATAACACTTGCTTTTGTGCTCATTGTAATTTTTCAATCTCTCGGTAGGGAGTGACATTTAAACTTTATTACCCTAATTACTGAAATGAAATTGACCAGTAGTCGTCCTCTCTGTTCCCATTTGCACTATGGATAGTTGTAGGTAATATGGAAAAATGTTGGCAGCAAGTATGGCTGTGTAGTGGATTTGCTTTTTCAAGTTTTGTTTAGTATAATTTATAGAGATATTTTGGTCCGACAATGTTGGACATAGAACTAAAAACCTAGGTATATCCCTCCCCCCCCGGAAAATTCTCTTAACCTGATCATGTAAAAAGTTGATACCAAAGGTCTAAAAATAAAATTATTTTTTCTGTCAAAAGAATTCCTACTTATAGTAGTTTTTAAGAAGAATTCTCTGTTAAAATTCCCAAAAAGCATTTGGTTTTGCTGGGTTTTTTTTGTTTTTGTTTAATTTCAGTGCTTTTTTTCCCTAAAATTCAGTGGTGGTTTAGGAATTATAAATCCTCTGTTAACAATGTTAACAAAATGTTAAGAAACAGAAGTTTGGTGCATTGACAAGCTTGGCCAGTACTTGTGAGACTTTCACGTTTTGAAAAATCAAAGAAAGTAATAGTCACAGAAAAATTTTACCCTGGGGCGCCTGGGTGGCTCAGTTGTTAAGCATCTGCCTTTGGTTTCAGTCTTAATCCTGGAGTTCTGGGATCTCTGAGCCCCACATCAGGCTCCTGCTTGGCAGGAAGACTGCTTCTCCCTCTCTCACTCCCCCTGCTTGTGTTCCCTCTCTGGCTGTGGTTCTCTCTGTCAAATAAATAAATAAAATCTTTTTTTTTTTTTTTTAAGATTAGAGAGGTTTTTTTTTTTAAGGTTTTTTTTTTACGCGCCCCAAATGAAATCTTTAAAGAAAAAAAAATTGCCCTTATTTTAAGGTAATTGTTTCAAAATTGTTTGAGGTCTTTAAGGCTGAATTTTGAAAATACTTTGATATAAACTTGTGTTATTTGTTTATTTAGAGTTCTGATTTGACTCTGTGACTGTAAAATTTCCATCTGTTGGACTTAGAAATTTGGATATAAATCAGAATTTTTTCCAATTTTCTCTAGGGTTTCATCAGAATGTTTAGTGTGGGATACTTGATCCAGTGCTGCCTCCGAATTCCCTCTGCATTCAGGCATCTCTTTACACAGCCATCCCGGCTATTTTCTCTCTTCTACAATAAAGAAAACTTCCAGCTCGGAGCTTTTCTGGGCTCTTTTGTTAGTATATACAAGGTAAGGCTTTCAGAAGAGGAAAGAAAAATGGGAAATAAATAACAAGGCTAATACTAGAATGAGATACGGCCTTTACCCATCTATCTTTTTTAAATACTTCTTTCTGTAAATATCTTAACATCTCCAAATATACACAATATTGGGAATTGGGGTTGGAGAAATTCCTTCTTTTAAAGTGTTACTTAATGTGCTGGAAAGTGTAGACATATTTGCATTTGTACATAATTTTAAAGATGCTCAAAGACTTTTTTTTTCAGTAATGTAGATATGAAAAAAATATGAACTTTTCGATATTTCTGACATCAAAAGTGATATTAATTTATCTGGTCTATTTGTACTTCTTACTGAAACTTAATGCCTGGCTATTAATTTAAACATATTTCAGACTGTTTTAGTGGTTATCAACACTTGAGCCAGTAAAGATTTTCTTTTGTAACGTATAAAGGCAATGACTTGTGATCCCTCTTTGACCTAGTCACTGTTCCTACTGCACTTTCTCAGATAACCATAGTGAACGTTCTTCCCCCCCTTCCTCCATGTTCCTATAAACATAGCCGCACATGTATAAGCACACACCCGAACACTTATGTAGGGATCATCCATGACACAGTACTCTGAACTTTTAAGTAATGGTGTTTTGTGTAATGGGAATCATTTATATAAAAATCATTTTACTGACATTTTATTAACCATTGAAAATTTAGATTCTAAATCTACATGTAGATTCCAGATGGTAATATGTGTTGACTAATCTACATGTAGATTCCAAATGGTAAAATGTGTTGACCTTGTCAACACATATTGTACATTGTATATGTACAATACATATACACACATATTGTTCTTAAACTAAAAAAAAAAATTTAATGCTTGGAAACCTGAATTCTGGGGTCATTTTGGGTAAGACGGTTATGTGTCATTTTATGTATAAGTTTACTTATAAAAGGTCGGTATGGGGGAAGTATTTTGAGATGCACATGAGAACAGGAGTAACAAATGATAGACCAGAGTTCCTTGTTATAAAATATTACTAATATTGAAAATATTTTCAATATGGTTTGACTAGGAAACATTATTAATGTGTGAATATGTAAGAATAGGACACAATATTGACAGTTAGGTTTATTTTCATATTCTTTTTCATTTCTCATGCCATAAAGTTTGTATTTATTCTTAACATAAACTCTTAAATGTTACATGTGGGTTATCCCCAACATTTTTATTCCAGGTTAGTTATTCTCCACCATGCAGCATATCTCAGCGCATGTTTTTCTTTGTTTGCTTTGATTTCTGGTACCATTTTTGTGCTCAAGTAATATGAACTCTGGTGGTATCAAACTACAGAAAAATAAAACTGGATCAGAAAATATCTTACAAAAAAATAATGGTGCACTGTGTTCCAAAGTCACATGCAATTGAAAATAAAACTGTCGATGCCATTAGCATCTTTATAAGAATGTAATTGGGAGGAGGACAGGGAAACAATCCATATTTCTTCTGTGTCTTCTCAGTGAACTCTTTTTTCACTTTATAATGTTCCTCTTTATTTCTGGTAATATTCTTGCTCTGAAGCCTATAATGTCTGATATTAATATAGCTACTTCAGTTTTCTTTTGATTGTACTTGATATGTAGTCTTTCCATTCTTTTATTTTAATCTTTCTGTCTTCAATTTAAAGGTTGATTACTTTTAGATGACATGTAATTGGTTCTTTTTTATATAGCTTGATAATCTGTGTTAATTGGTATGTTTAGACTATTTACATTTAATACACTTTTTGATATGGTTTAGCTTAATGCTATCTTCTTGCTAGTTGTTTTATATTCATCCCCCCCCTTTTTTTGTTTTTCTGCCTCTTGGATTTTTTTTTTAATTTATGTATCTTATTTTTTATTTATATTAATTTTTAAATATTTTTTGTATTCATTCTTCATTGTTGGGTTACTATTTATACCTGTTTTTAAATTTAGTGAATACCTTACCATTTATAGTAAGCATTTTAAATTCATCAATTTTTTCAAATATTATACCACTTCATCTATAGCATAGCATATAGTAAGATTCTTGTATGGTAAGATTCTTACACTGTACTTGAGATTCCTCTTTCTCATCCTTTGTGGTATACATTTATCTTTTCATGTGTTATAAAACCCCCATACATTGTTACCATTTTTGTTTTAGACCAGAAATCAGAAAACATTTTCTGTAAATGGCCAGATGATAACTATTTTAAGCTTTGGGGCTCTCTCACAGCTCTTCAGCTCTGCAGTTGTGATGTGAAAGCAGCCATAGACAATATATAAATCAAGGAGCATATTTATAGTCTAATAAAACTTCATTGCACTTTAATTAGAACTTCACAAGATTTTGACATATCATAACATATTATTCTTTTATTTATTTTATCTGTCGAGCAGAATAAAAACATTCCTAGCTCATGAACTATACAGAAACAGGTGACAGGGCAGATTTGACTAGTGGACCATAGGTTTTGACCACTGCTTTAGAGAGTTAATTTATTTTTATGGAAATAAACAATATTTTAAAAATGTCTTCTAAATGTATCTTCATTTTGCCATCTTCAGGGCTCCTTATTTCTTTTTACAAGATCTAAACTGGTTATTACATCCCTTTTGCCTGTGAAACCACCTTTAACATTTCTGGTAATGTAGGTCGGTAGGTGATGAATTTTCTCAGTGTTTATCCTCCTGAGAGAGTCTTTATTTTCATCTTCATATTGAAAATATTTTATCTGAGTATAGAATTCTGGCTTAGATTTGTAGTTTACCCAGCTTTTCTCTTTGTTAGAGTGGGAGTGATTCTACGTTTAGGCAAAGTAGAATTCATGCTTTCATTTTGAAAAACCATGGCACTAAAAATATTATGTATAATTTCTTAACAGAGTCTGTGCAGAACAATAACTTTATAGCAGGTTATTGTTGATAATTTTCTCAGTTGTGTATTTAGCTTGATTTGGAGAGAATCCCCAGTTTGCCTGCACGGTCAGCTGGTGACTCACTCATTACAGATGTTACATGCGTCTTTTCTAGAAATGAAACAACTGAAGTCAATGCATTTTCTTCTTGATACAGGGTACTAGTTGCTTCCTGCGCTGGGTCAGAAACCTGGATGATGAACTGCATGCTCTTATAGCTGGTAAAGCCATGATAAAGCAGAGTTGTTATTATTCTATCAATCAGTGGTAGGGATGACTCAGAGAGTTTCCAGAGTCATCTGATTTCTGTGGAACTCCCTTGCTCTGTAATAGAATCCCAACTGAGGCACTAGTCCAAACATTTTCTATTTGTAAAGTTGAACCTATCAAGGCATTCTTGCCATTAGGAGTGTTGAACTGGCAGTATAATGACTGGTATCTCCCTGTTACAGGCCAGAAAGCGTACGGAATGTGTCAGAAAAGAACATAAAACTTAAAAAGTTTTGTCACTAATGGAAAGGCAGTTCTGTTTCTTAAAAGTATTCTGTTTTTGCCGTGGGCACGTGACATGTAGTTTATTTATTTGAAACTTAAATAATTTCATAAAAATTAAAACGTAATATTAACATTTTCTGCAAGTTGCAACGTACATGCTACTCAAGTAAAATTGACAGTTTCAAGATATTTACTAGTAATATACCTGCTCACAGTATTTCAGGCGTCCCCCTGCCTTGTGCTTAGAATGAAGGCACTAATATGGAGCTAAGTGTGATGATAGCACTAAAAGTAATCTGAGCTGTTAGAAGAATAGATTAATAAATATTTCCACTTAGAAATGATATTAGTAGTAGCTGTTAAAAATGATTTTTGAAAATTATTATATCTTTCAAGATCACTGTTGTTTTTAAAGTTAAATTTAGAATGTAAAGTTTCTTGTAATATGTGTATCAGGACTGTGTGTTCCTAACTCTGAAGGTCATTTTCTCGGTTTACAAATATATAATACCCATATACTCACCTCATTTTAATATCATGAAATCTATTCCTGTCATTGATTTTGTATAACAAAAGGCAGTGCTAGAGATCAGTTTTGTCTTACTTAAGTGAATTGACGTTTCTGAGTGACATACTAACAAATCTTTTGAGATTTGATCAGTTTGGCTTTATTTGTTGTTTCAGGATTTTTGGCAGGAGTATCAATGATGTTTTATAAAAGTACAACAATTTCCATGTATTTAGCTTCAAAATTGGTGGAGGTAAGCAAACATTTTTATGCATGTATATTTCCAAAGGATATAAAGCTTTGCTGGCTGGTGTAGCAGCAAATATATATCCCAGTCTACAAGAGCAAGTCAGTCTGTAAAAGTATTTACAAAGTCGGTTCTCCTGTTTCTTCCTCTTTCTTTATGTGTGTTATTTTCAAATATATACAAGTTTAGAAAAGAATCAAGTAACTAATCCTCTCGTCCCCATCATACAGCTTCAACAGTTAACAGCATTTGACCAATCTCATTCCATCTTTCTGCCCCAACCCCACAAGTACTGAATTATTTTGAAGCAAATTCCAAACATCATATCACTTCTTCTCACTCAGGATAGATTTCCTTAAAAACAAACAGATCAATAGTACTACCAAAGTATAATCAAGTGCCATTTTCATACATTGAAAAAACCTGTAAGTCTTTAATATTACTATATATCCAATTAGAGCTTATGTTCTCACTGATTGTCTCACTGATGTCTTTTTGTAATCTCTTTGTTTTAATTGGAATCCAAAGTCTCTTTTAGTTTTTAATATCAACTCTCCTTCCCCACCTCTTTCTTTTTTTCCTTGCCATTTATTTGTTGAAGATCTAGATTATTCTGTGGAATTCCCACATTCTGGATTTTGCCGATTGTATCCTCACTGGTGGTATTAACATGTTTCTTTAACCCACATATTTCCTGTAATAGAGGAAATTATATTAGAGGCTTAAGCACTTCAGGTTCAATTTTTAGGAGGTGGAGGGGGACATAAATAGCTCACATTTACTGTGCGTTTGAATTCCCATCACATCATATTAGGAAGCACAGAATAGTTTAGTTGTCTCCCTTTTTGTGATGCTAAGATGATCAGTGGGCTCAGCGTCAATGCTGCTAATATAAATAAATAGGAAAAAAAGAGAGCTAACATAAGACTCCTTGTTAGGCTTTCACTTAATTCTTTTAGCAGCCGTTAATAATCATTGCCAGGGCTTTTTATTTCACTGAGAGTTACAAAATGGTCATAATCTATAATTGTTTCTTCTTAGTAGCTACAAGTAGGAATTCTTTTAAAAAGAACTTTCCCTTGGCAACTGTTCGGTCACTGTGGGAGGCGAGGGTTTGCCCACACAGTGATAATAAAATGCTTGACTCCTTCCTTTTCTTTACCGGTGTTCAGAATGAATTAGTTTCTGGCATTTTGCAAAATTGACCTACAAGGCTTTTATTTTCAAGCGTCATTATGAAACCTGAATTTTGGCATATTTGATTTGTTTCGACCCCGCCACTGCAGTCATTGCCCTTTTTTTTTGGCCATGAGAGCTTCTGCAGGCTGACTCCTGTTTCTTTCTTACGCAATGCCTGTATCTCGGGTCGCTTCCTCATTTTGTGATAAAACAAGGTGTTCCAGGCTCATCTTGGCCGTTTCCTGCTCCAGGCACAGAATCAGCCTTTTCCACAGTGACCGCTAGTTTCTTTTGGTGGGAAATAATATTTAGAGACTTGGGTACTAGAAGTTTCTTGCTCTCCATCTAGTCATGGTTTCTTGGCCTTTCCAGGGAACAGAGCTAGAGAATCCTTCCCTCCCTCCCCTCCTCCGTCCTTTCTGTAGAGAAAGAGAAAATAACGAGCATATTGATATTTCCAACTCAAAGTTAAGATTACAGATTTTTATTTAACTTGTTCGGTTTTCTTAAGAGTTTTACCTCACTGAAAATCTGTGTCTCT
>PITA01032326.1:0-14065 GCA_004023965.1 Spilogale gracilis
ATTTTACCACTGAGCCTCCCAAGGAGACGGCTGGAGAGTTTAAGTAACTTGTCCAAGAGGACTTTGCTCCTAAGTTTGGATTGAAACTCAAACTATTGCCTCCCCTCTCAGACACTCAGAAATGCTTTCTGTATTGTGACTCCTATGCCATCTGACTCATTTACCTAACCACCTCCCCTTCTATTAGGGCCTGGCTCTGAGGCAGAAATTCAATACAAGCTATTGCACCGAATTGACTTGAAGACAGCTGGCAAGGAGAAGGCTTCAGAGAGGGAGCTCAGGCCACCGGACAAGATGTTTCAGAATAAGCCATGGGTTAGTTAGGTGAACAGGAGCCAGTTAGCCGAGGAAATTCCAGCCTAGGGTAAGGAGCTTTAATTTGATAAGAGACATTTGAGAGCCATTCATTTTGGAGGTCTGAAAAATGCAGTGACAAGCTCCTGACAACACTCAAGGGCTTTTGAAACCTTTCACTGCTGCCTGCAACTTTGCTATTTCCAAGCAGAAGTGACCTGATAGGGGAGCCGCTCCAAGCTGCCATGTGCCCCAGGCTACACTGCCCGGTGGGAAGGTCACTGTGACAGCTCTGCCCCTCCCCTATGTGCAGAAGGAGTCTAGGTCACTGTCCATGCATGTTGCTGAACCAGGTCAAGGCCCTGTTGCACCCCCACATCCTACATGGCTCTTGGGATGGAAGGAGACGGCAGCGACCCTCAGACCCCCCCCACGCCATCAGGACCAGCAGTCACCACTGCCGTTGGCCATCCTGCACTTCTAGCTCCCCGCCACCTCCCACTTTGAACCCTTGCTGGTCTCTGCCCAGAGAGCGCATTCATGGCTTCCCAGAATTTTGGTTGCATGGGGGTGGGATGCTTCCCCCCCATACCCTTCACCCCTTTAAAACAGCACCAGCACTAGGCAGGACCAGTGTGGGAAGAGAGGAAGGTGGCTGTGAAATCCTGCTCAGAGGGAAGTCATGATGGGCTGTTTTGTGTTCTGTATTTTATCTCTCCAAGCTTGAGGTCCCTTCCCTTCTTCCATCTGGCACAAAGCCAGCAGGAGATCAGTGGCTGGGGCTGGCCTTCCGGAGCCAGTGAGCTCCAACAGCAGAACCCAGTCCAGACACACAGGACAATGGCCTCTTCAAAGCACAGAAAGCTCCTCAGTGTTGTATTGTTTGCATGTGATGCAGCTTCTTGAACACACACAAACACTCCCATTTTTACCAGCCCTGTGACGGTGACTTAATTACTTCTGAAGACGCAGGGCCTGATTCAAACAGCAAACTTCCATCCCCACCCCAGAGAGAAAAAAACAAAACCAAACACCACGCACGAAAAGGAAAAGCCAACCATTGTGCAAGTGCAGGATGGGAGCCTGAGGTGGGCACAGGTGCATACATTACACTTGATGGTGTGTTGGTTTATGACTGTGGTCACTTGTGCACCCTGATCTGGCCCAGCATCTGTGCCGAAGGCTGGCTTCGGTGTTCAGAGCCGCAAGATGAATATTGGCCAGATGGTGACTTCACGAGGACATAATTCATGGAGTATTTTCCTGCCCCAACACAGATTTCTGTGAAGGAATCTTGAATGCCATGCTGAACAAAACAGAACAAGGAAACAAACCCCCGAGGAAACACAGCCGCAAGTCGAAGATTAATGGTCTCGATAGGGACTCCGACAGGAGCCCAAATGGTAGTCAGATCTCCAGCTCTACGCTGCAAGGCTCTCTGCTACCTGCAGAGAAGCCTGGTCTCAACCTCAGGCATCTCCAAAGCTCATGAGCTGTGGGGGGCAGGGGGCATTTAGGGATGAGTGGGCAATAAGAAAGGCATAGCCCCAAGGGACAGGCCACAGGAAACTGGGTCACTTACCTTTTCTTTCTTGCTTGCTTGCTTGCTTGCTTTTTTAATTAATTTTGTGTAGTGACAGGCCTCATCAGCACCTGCTTGCTAGGTAATTTGATTTCGATGGTGACCAAGTAAAGAACGTGCTTTTGGCTGCAGTAGCAGGGACTGGTTCTGGGGGGACTCTAAGGGAAAACAGGAAGAAGAACAAATCTCTCTCACTGGAAACTCTTAAAAACAAAACAAAACAACAACAACAAAAAGCAGCAGTAGCCTCGGTATTACCGGGCCACAAGCTAGCAAGCCCAGTTCCAAGTCGGTTTAGAAAAACTCTTGCTCTCTGAGGAGTTAGAACTCCTGTATCTGACCCACATGGAATTAGGAAAGTAGGCGTCACACACCTGTCAGGGGCATTTTAAATGCAGTAAGCCTGCCTGGAATCTGTGCAATTTCTACAACCTACACACTTCAGGCCTGAACCACAAAAATAAGGACATGCAGACTGAAGGTCACCCTGTTTCAAAACAAGGTCAACCCAAGACAGTCCAGAAGTAAATACAAGCGGGTAAAGTATGTAGCTTGGGCGTGTCATCCCTGTGGCCTCTGCCCACCCACCCTCCATGTCGTCATGATGCGTGGGCCCGAAGCAGGAAGAAACCTCGCCTCATTCAGCACCAAAGCCAGCCCAGAAAACCATGTTACTATGCTGTGCTTTTACTGTTTGCTGTCAAGGAACACATCTGTTTAAAAAAGTACGTGTTAGTAATAATACCAACTGAGGCCATTTCTTGTATACCCAGTAGGTGTGAGACTCACTGATGCACATGAACCCATCAGCCCCCACATCCTCCTGCAAGTGCCTGTTGAGTGTGGGCCCTCGAGTCAGGTGGTCACTGCTGTGTGACCTCACACACATGACTTGACCTCTCTGAGAGTCCACATCCTCACAGGTTTAACAGGCCTCTCACAAAAGGTCAGCAACTATAATCATTCAGCATATAGAGCTGGAGAAGTGAAATGGAAAGTCTCTAAGCTGCTGCCAAGGCACATCTCCCTTAAGTGGTAAAAACAAGATCAGAACCCAGGCTTTTCTGGGCTCTTGCTTCCTGCTCTCCTCCCCAGTGCTAACTCAGGGAAAACAGCCCCCCCACAACCCACCTTGGCAACAGGCCCTCCTCTCCTGGAATGATTTGGCAGGCCAGGTTTTGGCAAACAGCCCACCGTGCCCATAAAAAAAATTTTGGAAGGCTTTTTGATCCCCCAACATGAAATGCTCTCGCGGCACCCCTCTCCCCAAGAACAGAAACAGCTGGGGGGGTTGGGTGGTGTTGCTGCTGGCTTCTCCAAGGAGTCTGGGGACCAGTCACCAGCCCCAGAGGGTGGCTGAGCAGGGTGACTCAGCAGAAACTGGCCTCCTGCTCAGAGCCCGCCCACCCTGCTGGCCAGAAAAGGAAGGCCTCCGTGAGGCAAACAGAAAAGGACATTGCAAACCCGGCTTTCCTCCGCAGGGCCTCCACGCAGCAATCGCCTATGCTGAATTTCAGCTGGCAGAACGGGCCAGGCCTGGCTGGGAGAGGCGGGAGCCTCCCTGGAATTCCAGTCCACGCTCTGCAACCCCACGCCCCATAGTCCCTGCCCAAAGCCCTGACGCGTATCAACTCCTTTCATCTCCTAGATGTGAGCTGTCTATCAGTATTCCCATCTGGACACAAGGAAAAGCACGGAGAGGCCAAATACCTTGCTCAGTTACACAGCTAAGAGGACGGGGAGCTGAGCTTGAACCCAAAAGTCTAGCTTCTAAAGGGGGTGGACAGAGCAGCCAGGTCTCTCTCCTGCTGGCTGAGGGGGATTTCCCTCCCTCTCTGCTCTGCTGCCTCTGGGGAAACTCAGAGCTGGAGGCCAGCACGCCATGGTTTCTTTAACATTTCCCCATCCCCACACTGCCTGCCCTGCAACAAGCCCGCTCTTACTCTCTCTTCCCTGGATACTGTCACCTCCTCCTAACGGGCCCTCTGTCTGCCCAGGCTTCCTGTCCCGGCCATTCTGCCTCACAGCTGATACTCAGCAACATGCTCTGCCTGGAGGGCCCTCATGCATGGCTCTGACCTCCCCCATCTCTTGGCTAGCACCGTCCCTACGGCTGGGCTGGAACACCTTTCTTCTCTTGCCTCTCTCCGTTGTTGACTAATAGGCCTCACCTTAGACCACCTGCAGGAATCCGTCCCTCTCTCCTTGGGCTGGATGAAGTGGTAGGTTGAAGCTCACATACCATCCATCCAGAACATGCTTCTAATACTGTGCTCAAAGAAACAGAGCTCGTCTATGACTTTGCAGCAACCTCATCAGGCACTGTTCCCAACAGGTGTTCAATGAATGCTTAGCCCACAAAATGAGCAATGGATGACCGCATCACTGAATCAAACGCTGTATCTGAACGGATCCATAGAGGCTGCCTGTGGGTGGCTGAGGATTTCCAGTCCTTCGCCCTCGGGGTCCCTGGTAGGATGGCACTCATTTCCTGGCCCCATGAGGCTGGGAGGGCCCTGTGGTCAGTTCTGGACAAGATGTGAACAGAGTTAAATACATTCGTTCTGGGCTGAACGTTCAATTACAGGCACAAGACCTGCAGGGCATGGTGGCCAGCCCATTGAGATGACAGCTGTTCCATCAGCCTGAGTCGCCTGACCACCTTGAGGAACAGAACCCTGTGATGAGCATGTCATTTGCTCAAGAGAAACATCTTTGCTGTTCAAAGCCCCTGAATTATTTTCAGTGAGACCTACCTTATTCTGAGGAAAGTGACCTTGAATCTGTTTTTAATTTATGCAAATGTTATTCTGGGCAATTGCCTAGCATGACCTTCCAAGTACAGGGTTGGCGGCAACACCTAACAGGAATTGTAGTAAGCAAAGCAGGAACTCACCAAGTTTAATGAGTGACTTAGAAATAAGTGGTCTTGTACTTTCTGTGTGTCTCTAATCAGTACATTTATGTACCAGTGTACTCTCAACATATTCATTTCTTTTGTTCCTCGCCACAAACCTGGAAGCACAGCATCGTGCCATCTGCTCCACTTATGAAAAGTGTTGCTCGGAATTGCTACCCAGCCCAGATCACAGAGCGAGAAAGGTGTGGCTACGATCAGAAGCTGGGATTTTTGACACCAGGATAGGACTCTTCATTTTGGAACAAACTTTCAAACACATAAGGTCTTTAAATCTTATGAGATGAGATTTCAAATTGAAGCCAATATAAGGAATAATCAAATGATAAATCATTTGTAGAGGGCTTTAGTAGCTTTTTGTTTCTAAATCATAACCAAAGAGTGATGGTTATTTTTGTTATTTTTCTTATAATTATTGCCATTTTTATAACAAATAGCTGACAAATATCAAAATGGTGATTACCGGGGCGCCCGGGTGGTTCAGTTGGTTAAGCGACTGCCTTCGGCTCAGGTCATGATCCTGGAGACCTGGGATCGAGTCCCACATCAGGCTCCCTGCTCGGCGGGAAGCCTGCTTCTCCCTCTCTCACTCCCCCTGCTTGTGTTCCCTCTCTGCCTGTGTTTCTCTCTGTCAAATAAATAAATAAAATCTTAAAAAAAATGGTGATTACCACAAAATTAATAATTGACGTTTAGTTATGGTGATGGGCGGTAGGCGGCCTTGGCCCACGGTGTTGAGGCCTGAATTGGAGGACAGATGCTGGAATGATAAAACATCTAGGAATTCAAATCTGGTGTCCGGTTAGCCCTAGTCTGGACTACCCATGTCCAATCATTGGCTTTAATCTGGGGGTCACCCAAGTTCAGAGAAAGTTAGTGGTCCTGACAGCAACCTCTTTGACCTCAGCCACCAAAACTTCCTATAAGACATGTCTCTGGAGGCAAGGTAAATGAAAGCAAAAGTGAACTATTGGGACTTCATCAAGATAAAAGTTTCTGCACAGTGAAGGAAACAATCAAAAAAACTAAAGACAATTTACAGGATGGGAGAAGATATTTGCAAATGACATGTCAGATAAAGAACTAGTATCCAAAATCTCTAAAGAACTTAGCAAACTCAATACCCCCCAAAAAATTATCCAGTTAAGAAATAGGCAGAAAACATGAATAGACACTTTTCCAAAGACATCCAGATGGCTAACAGACACATAGATGCTCAGCATCCCTTGGCACCAGGGAATTACAAATCAAAACCACAGTAAGATACCACCTCACACCATTCAGAATGGTTACAATTAACAAGTCAGGAAACAACAGATGTTGGCAAGGATGCAGAGAAAGGGGAACCTTCTTACACTGTTGGTGGGAATACAAATGGATGCAGCCACTAGAAAACAGTATGAAGGTTCCTCAAAAAGTTAAATATAGAACCACCTTATGACCCAGGAATTTCACTATTAGGTATTTATCCAAAGGGTACAAAAGTCTTAACTCAAAGGGGCACCTGCACCCCAACATCTACAGCAGCACTATCGATATAAACAAACTATGAAAAGAGTCCAAATGTCCATCAACTGACAAATGGATAAAGATGATGCTATATATATATATATGGTATTATTATATTATATATTTAATGTAATATTACTTGGTAATCAAAAAGGAAAAATCTTGCCATTTGCAACAACATGATGAAACTAGAGTGTATTATGCTAAGGGAAATAAGTCTGTCAGAGAAAGACAACTATCAGATGATTTCACACATGCAGAATTTAAGAAACAAAACAGATGAATATATGGGAAGGGAAAAAAATAAAATAGGATAAAAACAGAGATGGAGGCAAACCATAAGAGACTCTTAAATATAGAGAAAAAACTGAGGGCTGCTGGAGGGAAGGGAGGGGATAGGCTAAGTGGGTGATGGGCATTAAGGCAGGCACTTGTTGAGATGACCACTGGATATTATATGTAAGTGATGAATCACTAAATTCTACTCCTGAAACTAATATTACACTCTATGTTAACTAACTTGGATTTAAATTTTTAAAAAGGTAGTGGTCCTGAAAACTCCACCCTCAGACCAAAGAGCTTTAGGAAGGTGTTTGGCGCTGATTTCAAATGAAACCTAATTCAAATCAGGATGAGAAGGCATTCGGAACCATGGTCCTTGAGTAAATGTTTCCTGGTGCCCTTTCCCCTTTGGTGTCAAGGTACCTTATGGTTTTCCTTCACCTTCTCCCCCCATGTTTGTGACTGTTCTTGTCTCTTCTTGTCCACATGATAAATCACTTACTAGATTTGTTCCTCTGTATCTTTCAATGGCAGGCTTCATGTCCCCTATGGCTTATGGCTTCTGTTGGTGACATGATCCACAATGAGATCCTGTCCAGTTAGATCCATTCCACTGTGCCAGGATGGTGGTTCAGATTTGCTTATGCAAAGAACATAATTTGACAGTGTCACTGGGGCACAGCATAGCTTCTGTAAGAAAATAAGAGATCTGTTTTAGAGTTTTAACTTTATAAATTTACACTGTTCTTCCTCCATCTTTCTCTCTTCTACTCCTTCCCATTCTCTCTCTCTAATTCCAAATGGCAGCAGTAATAACATAAGCGTTGGCTTCCACTATGGGGTTGGGGATTTGGAGCAACCTCAGCTCTTGGCTTTGTCCTACCTTGCCTTTTATCACTATTTCGATGGTAAGACTTCAAGGACAAACTTAGGATCAAAGAATGGGATTAAGGGAAAAGGGCCAATGGGGCCCCCAATCTTGTCTTGTGCTTGGTGTCTGATCGGCCAGACTCCCAAGTTCTCATGCTTGTTGTCTGCCCTGGTCTATTAGAGCTGGGTTTCCCCTATGGGATTTAGAGTCCAAGCACCTTAATGATAACTGTGTGAATTGGCCCAGAGTGTCTTCTCTATTAAGCCTCCTGAGAGGCCTTTGGTGACAGTAAAAAGCTGGTTGCAATTTAAAGACTAGTCATCCTAGTCATCCCTTTTCCTTCTTCTCAAGAATAACTAACATCTTCAGTTACCACTTCTAAAATGAGTCTGACCTCTTTATCTTCATTCCTTGCTGGATTTTAGTGCTTCACTCCTTGATCTAAGATAATCTAAGACCTAGAATAGACCTTGGCTAGAGTTTCAGGTAGATGGAGAGATAGCACACACAAAGGATGGACTTTGTGCCATACATATTTATCTTAGCTCGTCCTTATAACCATCAGGCATGGCAACTGAGGCCTAAGAGAGTTTAAATAACCTGCCCAAAGTGACATGAGAACCTAGAAGATGGGGATCCCACCTGCACGCCAGGAGTGGTGGAACAGATAGAACCCTGGGGTTGGCCACCAGGACCCATGGTCTTGAGCCCTTCACTGTAAGCGCTTTAGGCCAACTTAATATCCCACCATCCATACACACTCAACCAGCCAAACATCCACCTGGGTCCTCCTAAGTACTTCCCTCAGAGACCTTCATTGTCATCATCTGGCTGCCCAAGCAGCCTTCATATCCTCTCTTCATTCTCAACTCCTCTCTCCTTGCCCACAACTCCTTCCAACTCACTGAAGTTTGTTGTTTCTTCCTTTGTGTGGTTCTTCATGCCCTCCTTTTCCTTTTTGGTCTCACTGCCACCCCCAAGTCCAGTCCTTCATGAAGTCATATCTTAAGTACTATGATTGCTTCCCAATTGGGTTTCCTGATTCCTCCCTTCATCCTACACTTATAACTTGCCAATCTCCCCAGAACATCATTCTTTTTTTTTAAAGATTTTATTTATTTATTTTATAGAGAGAAACACAGCCAGAGAGGGAACACAAGCAGGGGGAGCGCGAGAGGGAGAAGCAGGCTTCCCGCCGAGCAGGAAGCCCGATGTGGGGCTCGATCCTGGGTCTCCGGGATCATGACCCGAGCCAAAGGCCGTCGCTTAACCAACTGAGCCACCCAGGCGCCCCGCCAGAACATCATTCTGTACACATTGGTTCCTCCATGCTGAAAATCTCCAGGAGACCCCTTTAATAAAGTTCATCCCCTTCCCCAGCATCTCTGATGTTATGGACCTCAACTTCTCTAGTGGGATCTTTACCCCCTACCAAGCTTGTTGTTTCTACAACTTTCTTCAGCTTTCCTCATATATTGTTTTTCCCACATCATTTCCCATTAAATTTCCTCTGCAATGAATGGCCTTTATTTGCCCGTGCTGGAGCCTTCCCTCTAGGGCTATTTTAAGTACAATACCCTTCAGGGAGCATTCGCTATGGGCTCCAAACTTTCCAGGTTGTTACCACTTTAGGAATCCTGTAATACTGTTTGGACCACACATTGGGTTTTAAGCCATGAATGCTTTAGCCATCAGTTGTGAGGGTATCTGGTCTCCCTCCTACTAGCACCAGAGGATAATAGTAGCTAACATGCACTGACTGTGACCAAACATCTCTAATTTTCCAGGACAATTTTGAATGAAAATATTTTGCTTGTCATAAGATCATAAACCCTGATTCTAGTTTCAGAAAAGAGTAGATGAAGATCATATATCTCGCTTGTATTGCCAGTGTCCTAGCTCAAGGGTGTGTAAGGCTGGTCAAGTCAGAGTCTCTCTTTAGCTATATGATCATACACAAGTCCCCTTGTTCCTCTGGATCTGTTATTTAAAATGGTGAAGTTGGAGTACCTGGGTGGCTGAGGCTTTAAGTGTCTGCCTTCAGCTCAGGCCATGATCCCAGCATCCTGGGACTGAGCCCCATATCAGGCTCCCTGCTCTGTGGAAAGCTGCTTCTCCTTCTCCAGCTCCCCTGTGCTTGTGTCCCTTCTCTCACTATATCTCATAATTAAAGTAAATTAAAATTAAAAAAAAATAAAATGGTGAGATTGGGTTAGATGAGTGGTTGTCAAAGTTTATAAACCTTATAATGCCTAGAGTTCTAGAGACCTTTTCAAGAGTGCCACGGGAAGAAGGGGGTGGAAAGGAAAGAAACCCAAGCAGATAGGACCTTCCATCTTCTGAGTCCTCATACCTCTGCAGGAAGGTTCCTCTTGGATCTATTTCCTAGGGCTATGCTCCTGTGCACAGTAAATTAAAACATTGGTTTTAAAATATTTGAAAACTGGGGACACCTGGGTATCTCAGTCGTTAAATGTCTGCCTTAAGGCTCAGGTCATGATTCCAGAGTCTCAGGATCGAGTCCCGCATCGGGCTCCCTGCTCAGTGAGAAGCCTGCTTCTCCCTCTCTCACTCCCCCTGCTTGTGTTCCCTCCCTAGTTGTGTTTCTCTCTGTCAAATAAATAAATAAAATCTTTAAAAATAAATAAGCATTAAAAATTTTTTGAAAATTACTGGACTAGATAATTACTTCTAAAGTCTCTTCCAGCTTTTCCATTTCTTATCTGTTGATGAGGATGAAGAAGAACAGCTAACACGGATGGAATCCCCCCTACGAGCCGGCACTCAAGTTATTCCCATTCAGTAGGAGAGGATAAAGTCTTGCATTAAGATCACATGGCCATGAATAAACTTGAGATGTGAGTTAAAGTCTGTGATTTAATCATTTACTGCTTTTTTTTTTCTTTGAGTTGTCTAGGGAGAGTGGTTAGAAGCTGGGACACACCCAGCTGAGACACACCCACACTTTTCTTACTTTGTGATATGAAGACAGAGCAAAGGACAAAGGCAAGAGTAGGGTGTGAAGAGCTGTTTGGAGAAGGTGGGTCGGCCAGATAGTCAACCTTAATGTCTTCTAGGAATGACAAGCTTGGAGAGGGCTGTCTGAACTATCTAGGGCTACGGGGGAGGGGGAGACGTTCTTATCTCTCCAACTCTATTGTTTGAAGTCTGGAGGAACTCTGGGGGCTTGCAGGGATTTAAAGAGACCTGATCTTCTGATGGTTTCACCTTTCTGGCAACTCCACTGACCCCTCCAGGAAACCACAACATGGCTCATATCTCAGGTGTTGAACTGAGCTCAAAAGAACCGTCCTTAAACCAACCTGCAAACCAAGGTGCACAAAGCAGGTGGTTCTAGCCAGGGAATATATATATATATTAATTTTATGTATTTATTCAACAGAGAGAGAGGACAGTAGAGGGAGCAGCAGGCAGAGGAAGAGGGAGAAGCAGGCTCACTGAGCAGGGAATCTGATATGGGGGGTTCTATCCCAGGACCCTGGGATCATGACCTGAGCTGAAGGCAGACACTTGACTGACTGAGCCATCAGGTGCCCCACCAGTGAATAGCTTCTACACAACTATGCAAACCCAAGATGAAGGGACACAAGAGTGCCTTAAATGGGAAAGATGAACAAAGGAAGCTGACAATTCCATTCAGAGAGAACTGGTTATCATCAGAGAGTGGTTCCAAGACAGGGCAGACTTCCCCACCACCAGACCTTGTGCTCAATGACCTCCACCCTGGGGAACAAAGCTGCACAATGACGCATATGAGTTCCTTACGTCAGGGCTGCCCAAATGCCCGCCAGGGGCTGAAACAGGAGTTCTCTGTGGCCTGCCTGGAAACCAGATGAGAGTATAGCAAATGCTGCTCTTACGAGGCTGATTTTCCAGGACCCACGGGATAATTTTGCTCAGAACTTGCGAGCCTAATTTTAAAACTGATGATATTGTCATGGAAATTATCACTGCCCTTGATTCTAATCAATTGGATTTTTTCCCCCTTTTCTTAAACTAGGGCAGAGGAATTGAATAAAGGGGGAAATTAGGCCTTTCACAGAGGAAAAAAAATACAATACAGCATTTCAGGGGAAGAATGTAGTGAATTATAAAGCTTTTTAAAAAATAGCGTTTCTCTCCAGTTCCTGCCGGTTTCCTACCTCTTCTTGTTCATCCCCCAAGACATCTTCCCTTCTGGCACAACACACAGCAGCCTTAGCTTCACTGACTTTTGTTGAACTACCTCCTGACCTGGGAGTGGTGTGAGAATGAGGGCTGCCAAGCAGGGTTCTGGACCACAGACATTAACTCTTTGTTGGCTGGTGTTCATTCTACCTTTCTTCTTAAATTTTCGAAGGCCTAAGTAAGGCTCTACTAAATGCATATAACAGATGCTCTTAACTTTTATTTCCCTGAGGAGAAAACTGAAGGAAGTAACACCCTAGAGGAAAGGCCATGGCTTATAAAGTCAAATGAGGAGTGGTCCTTCTGTGTCTTAAAAAAAAAAAAAAAGAAAAGAAAAGAAAAAGAGGGGATTCTTTAATGGCTTCCTAAGAATAAAACAGTGATTAAAAAAAGAGAGAGAGAAAGGAAAGGAAGGAAGGAAGGGAGAAAGGAAGGAAGGAAAGAAGGAAGGAAGGAAGGAAGGAGAAAGGGAGGGAGGGAAGGTAGAAAGCTAGGAAGAGAGGGAGGTAGGAGGGAGAACAGAATGCAAAAATAAAGCCAAGACTAAAATCATTCACCGTGGAATGAACCTACCAACACCGAATTCCCCTTCAGTATATGCAGTTTGCAAAACAATATAGAAAAATAGATGTGGCCCCATCTTCTGGCAGAGTGAAGGAATAGCGGTAGCAATCAGGTTGATTCTTCACAGGTCTTTTGTTTGTATTTCAAGGTACTGCTCAAAGTTTGTCTTTCCTCCAGGTAATTATCATCAAAGGTAAGTATTGCCTTATCATCTTTCTATTCCCAAAAAGAACAAAGAGGGGGTTACTAAGTAGATATCAGGAAGGCTTCAGGATCCCGCGCTGAAGATCATCATTCACCCGTCTCTGTGGACCAGCCTGGCCTCAGGGCTGGGGGTCTGTGCATGTGTAGGCACCTTCTGTGCAGCAGACAACTCCCTTTGGATGAGCTGCTTGAAACAGAGAAACCCCATGGATCTGAATGTTCTAGAAAGATATTTTGTCAGCCAGAGCTGGCCACAACCTCCACCCTGTAGCCCCAGTATATAACTGGACATTTCTCCATTTCTGCAAGTGTGACGGGCAACACACACACACATACATCTCACCGGCTTCCTAGCAATGATTAATTCTTCCCCAAGACAGAGATTCCAAGAGTGGAGCGTCGCCCAGGACTCCTTTAATTCTGTGAAGTGGTCATGTGGGGCAGCAAGGACTGGGGGGACAGGCAGAGGCAACATGAAGATGCTTGTTTGTTCCCTGAGATAAAGAGAAGGGTGGGCTCAGTCTGAGGCTTGGAGAAGCCCATCCACTTGTTTTTTCTTCCCTTGAGGGGTCTGGGGGGGGGGGGAGGCAGGGGAGGGCGCATGCCTGAATTTAGGCCTTGTAATGGGTTGGACTACCAGGGTCTTCCCAGCTGAGAGGATCCAGATGAAGATCTGTGCAGAAGGCAGCTTCCCCTCCCATCCCGCCTGTTGGCCAGTTCCACAGGAAGGCTCCCAACCTCCCATGGAAATGGCAACGTGGGTAGAGAATAGATAGATAATAGCCACACTGTGAAACCTGAAAAAAGAGTCCAGGGTCAGATATTAACTATCTACCCAGATTATAAAACCGAGGAATCACATCAAATTGCATCTTAAAACATGAACTAAAACCAAGGGCACCCATGGGTGACATCTTGCAACAGCAGTGACCACCATCCCTCCACAGCCTGCTGGCACCAGCTGGCCCTGTCTCCACCACGAGTCCTGCTCCGAGGGGGGCCTGAGAACACCACTGGGGATTAGCCTCAATGTAATCCTAATATTGGCAACAACAATAATCACAACAGAAATAACTGATAGGTTCTGTGCTCTTACCATATGCCGGGTACAAGGCAAGGCCCTCTGCATGAATTATCTCCTTGAACATTTAAAACGAAGCTGGGAGGTAAGTATACTTATTATCTCCTTTTGATAGATGAGAAAAGGGAAGATTAGTGAGGGCAAGGAGATGCGGAAGATGATCCAGTTACTTTGTGTGTGTGCACTCACAAGTTCACAGTAGTTTACTGAGCTCCACTCTGTCAGCCCCCATGGAAGGCACTAGAGATGAGTAGCCCACAGAAGGTCCCTAGGTTCTTGCCCTAACAGAACACTCACCAGACAGATGATAAAAAGATAAATAGGCCACATTGTGGACTAAATCCTGTCCCCCAAAATTTGTATGAAAACCTGACCTTAATGTGACTTGGAAATAGGGCCTTTGTGGAGGTCAGTAAGGTTAAATGAGGTCCAAGTGTAGAGTCCTAGCATGATAGGATTGGTGGCTTAATAAAAAGAGGAAAATCTCTCTCTCCTTCCACCCCTCTCTCTCCCTCCTTCCCTTTCTCCCTCCCTCCCTCTCCTTCCCTCTCTCTCTCTCTCTCTCCCTCTCTC
>PITA01032327.1:0-14067 GCA_004023965.1 Spilogale gracilis
CGTTGAATAACTGCCCCTGAGCTATCTAAATAACGCCCAAAGGCATTACTCTTATCACCCAGGCATGGCCAGCCCTTCCAGTGCAATCAAAGATCCCAACCCCAAGGTGTGGGAGGAGTGCTCACTTGGGAATTGCGGACAGTCCCAGTTAAAGCAATAGCTTCGCTCTTGACTACTTCCCTAGGACATCCGGTGGCATATTTATTAAAAAAAAAAAAGTACCCAATCCCATGCCCTAGAAGTGGAGCAGGGACTGTGGGGTGAAAAATCAGAACCAAGCACACACGTAATACCACAGTGACGATTCCTGTCCTTTTGGAACCAAACCTATCCTCCCATCTCCAGTCCTAGAGACACCTGAAGGAAGCACGTCACGCTGATTATGGATGGCTGTGGCATCCCAATCAAACACCAGCAGGCTTCATGTGTAAGCAAAGAAAGGGACCCTCCCCACAGTGGGGGCGGGGAAAGAGGAGGAAGGGAGCCTCAGGGGGCATTTAATTAATTAATTAATTAAAGATTTTATTTATTTATTTGACAGAGAGAAACACAGCTAGAGAGGGAACACAGCAGAGGGAGTGAGAGAGAGAGAAGCAGACTTCCCTCTGAGCAGGAAGGCCCATGTGGGGCTCGATCCTGGGTCTCCGGGATCATGACCTGAGCCGAAGGCAGTTGCTTAACCAACTGAGCCCCCCAGGCGCCCCTCAGGGGGCATTTATGCTGTCCCTTCCTTAGTAAGCTGCCATCAGATTGGCTCCTCACTCAAAAGAAGGGGGGGCAAGTAGAATTTAAGGGAGTTTTAAAAACGATAAGAAAAAAATGTAATCCTAGCTCTATTATATAAACTAAAACCCCACTGGGACATGTCAGTAGTTACTAAAGTCCAAGCCACCTTGCTATTTACTCAGAAAAACAGCTTCAGGAAAATATGGGGAAGCAGTCCCTCGAAAACAAAGGTGAGCCCGGTTGGGGGAGGTGCCCACTCAGTTGACCCCCAACCTCTGGTCCCTGAGTAATAGAGGTGCAAATTGAGGATTAACGGCCAACCGGTACTTGATACACCCCCCACCTGAAAGCTCCAGGGACAAAAAAAATGTAAATTAACTCTGTTTGCGAGTTTGCCCCATAAAAGCTAGTCTGGAAAATTAGGCACTGTCAATTTCTCTCCTGAGAAATGATCCTGGCTGGCCAGTAAAAATTCTGATGCTTGGAGTGAAATAAAGCTTTGCTTAACCTTCGCTTTTGTATCGGCCTTGTTCCTTTAAACATGGACCCTATTAGTTACTCTTCATATCTGTAAGGAAAAATTCCAATGACAGGGTGTAGGCGGTAAAATGAAAACCTGAGCAGACTTCATCTTTTCATTATTCCCGCCAGGATTAGAAAATCTCCACAAAAATATTAGATTTTTTGTATGGGGGCCTTGTTTTTTTTTTCTGATCCATTTAAATTCTGGTCTAGAAACAAACAAAACACCTAAGAAACGCCAAAGTGGGTTCTCATGCACCTTAACTTGGTCACTGTTACCATGTTACTTGTTTGTCAAACAAAAAATCGAATGGAGCGTAGAGCGTGCGACTCTTGATCTTGGGGTTGTGAGTTCGAGCCCCACGTTGGGTGTGGAGATGTCTTAAGAATAAAATCTTAAAAACAAGTTGAATCGTATAAACAATATATGTGTGTGTATAATAAAAGATTTAGAAAATCTGGACAATAAACGAGTTAGAAAATTGAAACTACTCATGGTGACCACAGCTTTATGTTTAAAAATTCACATATGCACATATTTTAAAAAATGAGATTGCACTAAGTGCTATGTATTAAGTGTATTCAATGTTATTTATGTTTTGCATGTGAAAATTTCTTCATGTTATGAAAAAAATCTTTTTAAAGAGCTATGTGAGAGAGAGAGAGAGAACACACCTGGTGGGGGTGAAGAGAGAGAGAGAATCCCAAGCAGACTCAGAGCAGAGTGCAGAGCCTGATGTGGGGCTTGATATTGCAACCCTGAGATCAGGCCCTGAGCAGAAAACAATACCGGGCACTTAACCCACTCTGCTACCCAGGTGCCCTATGAAAAAAATTTTAAAACTGTTTTGAGAGGTCTACTTAGTATTTTCAGAGCCCTACTGTTGGAGCATTCAGATTGTTTCCAATATTCTGCTATTCTTGATAATTCTGTAGTGAACATCCTTTAGGTAAACTTTTGCACACATTTCTATTGACTTTCTTATATAAATTCCTAGAAGCAGAATTTTTGAATCCAGGCCCTCGATTCATGAGTCAAATGCCTGGTGGAAAGGGAGCCCCCATTTACACGTCCATCAGCTTGGAGGTGAGTCTGTTTTACTTCTTCACTAACACTCAGTATTGTTGACTTCTAAACATTTGCCATTTTGATAAGTTTTGGTTTTTGCTTTGTTTTTGTTTATCACTGAAGTTGAACATTTTTCACGTTCATTGACTACTTGAGTTTCTTCTCTTATGAACTGCCTATTTATATCCATTCTTGAATTAGTATATTTGCTTCTTGTCATTAATCTGCAAGAATTTTTATAATAGTATATTAAAATTTTAAGATAATAAGTTCAAAATTATAATTGCTTCTTAATAAGACAACTGGGAAATGGCTAATATCCAGCATTTAAAGGTGGTTTTTAGGGCGCCCAGGTAGCTCAGCGGGTTAAAGCCTCTGCCTTCGGTTCAGGTCATGATCTCAGGGTCCTGGGATCGAGTTCCACATCGGGCTCTCTGCTGGGCGGGGAGCCTGCTTCCTCCTCTCCCTCTCTGCCTGCCTCTCTGCCTACTTGTGATCTCTCTCTCTGTCAAATAAATAAATAAAATCCTAAAAAAAAAGGTGTTTTTAAATTTTTTTTTAGCATAGTTTTTTTTTTGTGTGTGTGATGGGGTGTAGGGGAAGAATTGGGGGCAGGTGAAGTTTAAATAAGATAAAAAAAATCTTTTGTCACCAAACTTGATCTTGGAATTCTTACTGCTTTCCTTGGGGTGTCTGGGGGGCTCAGTTGGTTAAATGTCTGCCTTCGGTTCAGGTTATGATCCCAGGTCCTGGGGTCTAGCCCGGTATCTGGCTCCTTGCCTAGCAGGGAATCTATTTCTTTCTGTCCCTCTGCCTCTCCCCACCAAGTTGTTCTCCCTCTCACACCCAAATAAATAAAATCTTCAATAAATAAATAAAATTGCTCCCCTTTTAAAACACCAGCAAAAATACCAAAACAGCAGAAACAGCAGACATAAAAATGACAGGGTGGCCCCTTAGGTTGTCCCGTGCCTCCGTGAGGTAGCCCAGTTAATCTGTGGCGGGACACTGGGCGGTTACGAGTGATGGCGTGGGCACTCATCCACGTGCGTTCAGCCCCAGTGGCCCCAGGAAGGGTGGGGCGTTTTGCAGAAATTCTTGTTTGGATGAGAGCCAGCAAGCCAGTGGGTTCGAATTCTGAGTTCTTGTGTGACACTTCGCAAACGCTGAGCGATCAGAAGAACTCATGATTGAAGAAGGTTTAAGAAAGCTACAGCCCTCTTTGCCCAACCCAGTGTTCCAGAGGGGCAGGGCCACCTCCGCCTTTTGGGTGTGGATGCCCCAGGGCTCCCTGGACAGCTGGGCACAGATGGGTATGAACTCTCAGTTCTCGGGGAGCGGGGGACAGCAGGAGAGGATGTGGCGGGCCTGGTCGGGAGGGTGGGGGATGAAGGTGGGCAGGAAGCAGGCAGCCACCTGGCACTTGGGGCAGACCCGGGACACTCACTGTGAGGCAGGTATTCAGGTCAGATGCTAGCGATTTACATACGCTCTGCGTCCGCCCAGGCATGTGTCCAGGCCGTAACTGTTCAAAAATAGAACAGGAAGTCCAGAACAAAACAAAAGCCGAGAGGAGGCTGCAGCACCCAAGTGCAGGTCGAGCGCAGGTCAGGGAGAGAGGATTTAGCTTGTAGGGAAGGGCTTGGAGTTGAGGAAGGACGCACGTGCTCCGGCGGTGGGCAAGTCAGGCAGCGTGTTGCCTGCTGCCCGAGGCATGTCCGTATCACATCCAGACCCCACATGAATAAGGCTAGGTCATAGGCCATCCACGGTGGTCGCCAGGCCCACACACCTTACCCACTACAACAGAGCTTTCTCTCCTTTTGCAATCAGCAGTTGAAGGGCGGATAAGGGAAGGGTAGGGAGGGAAGGAAAGAGACAAGGCAGAGGATCGGTAAGGGGAACATTCCGTATTTTGGCTTGCCCGGTATTCATTCCCCCTTTGTCTCTTCTTCTAATTACAGACTTTAATTTTCCTCTGGGAACACCCTTCTCCCACACTCAGTCCAGGAGGCTTCCCTGGGGTAGGCTCCGTCCCACCCCTCACGCTGGGAGGCTTGGGAGGCCCTCTCTAGGGAACATGGCTAGAGAACAAAACCAGTCTCCCAGGGATTCGTGTAAACCTTTCCAGGTTAAAGAGCTTCCACACATACCATTGCTACCTGGGGTCTGGGTCTTTCAGGTTCTCTAAATTCATGCATGATTGTGTGTCTTAGCTCACTATGTTAGGATTCCCAAGGCCCTCGTGGCACTGACGAGACCGCAGAGAGGTACCCCGAGCTCCCTCTGAAGCTGGAGCAGGGGGGAGGGCGGACAGTGCAGGTCAGGAATCGAAGCCTCCTCGGAAAGAGGAGTTACATTACATTTGGGGTGAATCCAACACCTATTTAAATCAGAGGTGTACCTGGAGCCCTCAGAGGAGCCCACAGTTAGCCTTTGGCGGCTCCATAGAGCAAGAACAGACCAAAACCCATCGCTTACAGAAAGAAACCAACAGCACCGGGAGTGAGCCCTGCTTTTGAAGTTGATTTTTGCTGCTCAGCGGACAGCAGGCAACAGAGGGTCTGCAGCGAAAGGCCTGGCTTAGGGCGCGCTCAGAGACGGCGCTGCCGGAGAGCCAGGGAAAGGGGCCTCCCTTCCGCCGTGCCCCAGACTTGGGCTTCTTCTAAAACCCGGGGTGATGTCTAACCCTTTTAAGGTCGTCTGATCCTATAACTGTCAAAGTCGAATTATATCTTAAGCCATAGGGAGCTGGGGTCCTGGGCTGGAATCTGGGACCTAGACTCTGCTTCTGGCTTCTTTAAGCAGTCTGAATACAAAAACAAAAACAAAAACACCCCACAAAACCAGTCTGACTATGTCTTCGGAAGGCTGGAATCTTGATCTTGGTGCCACCCTCGGCCCACAGTTGCTTCTCTGGGCTGTGATCCTCAGTGCAGGTGGTTACTTCATCACTAATACCTGCAGAGTGTGGACCAGAGCGGGCAGAGCCAGCCTTGGCTTAGCAGCAATCCACTCGGAGGGGCTGCTGTCCTCCAGGCACCCACTGGAGGCCCCCAGCGCGCTCTCCACCTGCCTGGCCGAGGCAGAGCCAAACCTCGCTAAGCGCCCAGCACGCTCCCCAGGGCAGCCCTGCCTCCCCCCACGAGCACTTGTCTCACTTCCCTCCCTGTGGCCTTTCTAGGCTCTTCAGCCCCGGGGGCAACAGGAACCTTCCCCAGCCCCACACACGCGGCTTCTCGCCTGTGCCCGGACCCACCCAAGAAGGTGGCCCTCCATCCACGCAGCAGGCCGGGCAGCGGTGACCACAACCACCTGACCCCGGAGGCCGCCACCGGGGCTGGGCACAGCGGGGACAGGACGCTGGCTTCAGACCGTGGCTTCAGACCTTCCTGCCCTACCTGGCTCCCTCCAGCCGGCGGGAGAGGACACCCACACAGGGTCACAGTGTGACAGGGCATGGAAGTCCCCCCACATCTCTGACTCAGTGATGTCCCCATGGCCTCCGGCACCGCCCCCTCCCCTCCCCAGGGAAGCAGAAGCCACGGCTGACTCAGGGAGCAGCCCGGCCCAGGGAGCAGCCCGGCCACGGGCAGGGGGCCGCGGCGCGCCACACCTAGCTGCTGGACCCATTCCTGGATCCTCCGGCACAGCTGGCCTTCAGGCGGCTCCTCATTAATACCCGTCTCCCGAAGCCACCAGGCCAGCTGGAGGGGAGCGACGCTTTCTCCCACACATGGCACATCTATCGCAGCCCCTCCTGGAGGCCCGGCTGCGCGGGGCAGGGGTCTGGTCCCAGGGCGGGGATGGGGAACAGTAGGCACGGAGCAGGTGCTCACAGCCAAGTGGGGTGCATGGCATTCCTCTGGGACCTCACTGTGCAAACATGACGAATGACGCAGGCCAGAGGGGATGGACCAGCCCAGGGAAAACTGGGAAGAATTCCCAGGGGCCAGTGGGGCAGCCTCAGCCTAGCGCTCTGCCCAGCGGGAACCACGGCCCTCATCTTGAGACCATATGGCCGGCTGTGCTCTTCCTGTGACTGCCCCTCTCACATCCCACTCCGACGAGTGCATTTTGGGGGAGGGAAACCCTCAGGCAAAACTTGTTTTGGAGAAATTTTTTACATTAATGGGAACTGGGTAGCCTAATTTATAACACAACGGGGTCTTTCTCCTAAATCCCTTCCTCTAAGCTGGGGTCTTTCTCCTAAATTCCTTTTTCTGAGCTTGTGTTCTCCTGGCAGTGACTAGTGGTCCCTCTTTTTCAGAGGGGTGTGAAATGCAAATGCATGGACACACACATACCAACACATGCACTCGTATGTGCAGCTGGGTCTATAGTAAGAAGACACAGTCCCACTTGCAGTTTTCAGGCTCTGTGGCTCCCGGTCTGGACGCTCTTGCTCTCAGACGGCGGGAAGTAAGGCACATCCCATCGTGTCGCCTCTCCACAGAGCTAAGGGCTCAGGGTGAGGCAAGCACAGTTCTGCCATCCGCGAGCTGCGGCTCTCTGGGCAGATTCCTGTTCTCTCTGTACTTCAGCTTCCTTATGTATCGAATGGGAATAACCAGAGTCCCTGTGACAATGTGTTACTGCGATGATTAAATAAGTTACTATACAGAGACCACTTAGAAAATTTCCTGGCTCAGGGGCGCCTGGGTGGCTCAGTTGGTTAAGTGTCTTGACTCTTGATTTTGGCTCGGGTTATGATCTCAGGATCCTGGGATCAAGCCCCACGGACTCCGTGCTCCATGGGGAGTCTGCTTATCCCTCTCCCTCTGCCCCTCCCTGCTCTCGCTCTCAAATAAATAAATAAAATCTTAAAAAAAAAAAAGAAAGAAAATTTCCTGGCACAAAATATGTATTCAATAAGTATTTGATATTATTTATATTGTTATTCAACAATAGCAGATGGCATTATTATAAATAAAATGGGGTGGAGAGTTGGAAGGAATAATACCTTAGGTCATTTACAGCTCTGAAATTTTATGATATTATGGAAGATTCAATGAATCCTGAGTGGATCCTTTGAAGAAAACATCAGCCACGGAGAACCTACAATAGGCTGCCCACCTTACTCCTGGCCCCTGTATGTGCATTTTGTGTAAAGCCTGTGTGTTTCAGGTAGGTACAAACCAGGATGGCCCATGGCCCTGCAGTCTCTTACCTATAAATGCTACGGAGCGCGGGGGCCACAACCCTTTCTTTGGCCTGTTGGTGGATCCTAGCTCCATCCCAGGCTGCAGCTCCGCCCCCCCGCTGCAACTCCGCCCCCCCAGGCTGCAACTCCGCCCCCAGACTGCAGCTCCGCCCCCAGGCTGCAGCTCCGCCCCCAGGCTGCAGCTCCGCCCCCAGGCTGAGGCTCCACCCCAGGCTGCGGCTCCGCCCCCAGGCTGCAACTCCGCCCCCAGGCTGAGGCTCCACCCCAGGCTGCGGCTCCGCCCCCAGACTGCAGCTCCACGTTGCTGGGCTGTTGACCTGGGCCACTGGGGTCAGAGCAAAGAGACTCCAATTGTCCACGCAGCCCCCAAGATACTTGGCTGGCACTTGATTTTGCACAAAGCAGGGAGAGCAGGAGAAGGCTAGATTTTGGAACTGAAAGTCATTGCTAGATGTGGGACTGAATCTTTCTTTGACGGAAACAGAATATTTGGGTTCAAAGCTTCCTTTTTTCAAGAGATCCAAAAGACAGGTTGTATTACTTTCCAGTTTGCTGGGACAAAATACCACCAACTGGGTGGCTTAAAGCAACAGAAATGTATTATTTCACAGTTCAGGAGCCCAGAATTCCAAAATCAAGGTCTTGGCAGGGTGGGCCCCTCCTGAAGACCTTAAGGAAGAATTTGTTCAAGGCACCTTCCTAGCTTTTGCTGTGTCCAAATCTTTCTGTCCTTTCTCTCATAAAGACGCCAGCCTTTAGGATTAGGGTGGGCACAAATTGGATTTAGTGCCACCCTAATCAAATACAATCTCGCCTTACCCCCATTGTCTGCAGACCCTATTTCCAAAGAAGGTCATATTCTTAGGTAGAGGTGGTGGGATTCGAGCTATCATTTTTGAGGAGGGCACAGTTCAACCTCTTATGCAGGACGAACAGGGTCCAGAACACAGAGCTGAGGAGAAGAGAGAATTTACTGTTTGACCAACGATAGAACAAGAGAAATCACCTTTGCTCTGAGAAAAGCTATAAACCACTAATAAGTGGAAACAACCAGTCTCCCTCTATCTCTGCACTCCGCACTCCAGGGCCTGTTGTGGTAAATTATAGGACCATTGGTAGAATAACACCCCAATAATTAGCATTCTAATGAAAGCTCCTTGGCAAACCTTTAAAAAAATCTGAATCCCTCCCTACCTCTTCCTCGGATGCACCATCTCTGGCTTCCCACGGTTGACATGTTGCGTGAGTAGAGCCTGCTTTGTGGGGAATCTGCTCTTTGAATGTGAAGCATATACCTGATTCTGATTAATCAGAACAGGGACATTGTGAACAACTTTAATTTAATTTTTCTACATTTGATTAAATAGCAGCATAGCAAGTTATTAGCTTTCACACATCCATCCAAATGCCCAATCACCTAGGAAATAATTCCGGGAGACAAAGAGGGCTGTGAGAGTGAAACTGGAAATGAGGCACATCTGGGAGGATCGATTATTTAAGGATGCTTAACACACTTCCTGTCCCTCAGCTCGCCTCACCTGCCTCATCGCCTCACCAAAGCAGGACGGAGCCGAGAGTTCGCGGTGGTGGTCCGCAGAGCCAGGAGTGTGTAAACCAGGACCACGGCACGCCACCCTCACGGCCATCTCCCCAGGGCCAGGCTTCCTGCCTGAAGCCCAACAGACACTCAACCAACGGCGAAACGAAGGTGCAGAAGGGCAGCGGCTGCCTGTGTCAGTGCAGATCCCAGATGGAGATTCCGGAAATTTCCAGCCCGTCTGAGTAACTGGAGGCCACAGGCCAACCCCGCGGCCAACTCTTAGTGATGATCAAGTGCGATTGTCACATGAACTTACGAGCTTCCCTGCTCCTCAGGAGCACGGGAGAGGCCACGAAGAACCTCCCCTGGGGTCTCCCATCTTGGTCCTTCTGTGCCTGCGGCGTTCCCGGCCCCTGCCATGCCGATAGGCGTTCCGGGGGACTCACGCAGTCACTGCACATCTGCTCAGGATCGGTGACCCAGAGCGGGTAGCCCTCTATGCCACGCCGTCCCTCTTCTAATCATTTAACTCTTGCCATTTAAAAAGCCCTGGAAATCATCACAGTGTGAGGTTCTTTTAAATAAAGCACAGTGAATCTTACTCCCTAGTTACTATTCGCTGGAGAGAAACATTAAGACAAATTACAAACTGGCAATCTGATTCCCTTCTTAGTCCCCTCAGCTGCGTAATAAGGAACAAGATTTTTTTCTGTCTTGACTATCCCGAGAGGCAGTTTGACAGTAGCTGTTACAGATAATGTGCATTTCCGGGACCCAGCAATTCTTGGAGAAGTGCTGGTACAAGACTGTCCCGGTAGCATGGCAGATGACAGCAGGGCGGCGCCCCCCGACCGGGACCCATGTATCCACTCTGTGCAATGTTACTCAGGCAGCACACAGCCACCCACGGACTTGAGAGATAGCTAAGCTGAGTGGTTTGGAGAAAATCAAGTTGCAGCAGTTATGAGTGAAACCATTTATGTCAGAACGTACATAACATTTCTACAGATTTTTTTTTCTTTTTTTTCTTTTTTTTTTTTTTAATAAACACATTTTCAACGCGGGGCTTGAACTTAGGACCCGGAGATCAAGACCTGAGCAGAAATTAAGAGTGGGATGCTTAGGGGCGCCTGGGTGGCTCAGTTGGTTAAGCGACTGCCTTCAGCTCAGGTCATGATCCCCGAGACCCGGGATCGAGTCCCACATCGGGTTCCCTGCTCTGCGGGAAGCCTGCTTCTCTCTCTCTCACTCCCCTGCTTGGGTTCCCTCTCTGGCTGTGTTTCTGTCAAATAAATAAAATCTTTAAAAAAAAAAAAAAAGAGGGGGATGCTTAACCGACTGAGCGATGCAGGTGCCCCAGCATTACTACACATTTTCTATGGGTAGATACATGAAGATATAATTGCAAGAAAAAAGTGAGCACAGGCATGGCCCAGATGAACAGCAAGGTTCATTATTCGGAGGGGAACTGGGCTTGGAGTAGTAGTAAAATAGTATTAAGTTGGGGCGCCTGGGTGGCTCAGTCGGTTAAGTGTCTCTTTGGCTCAGGTCATGATCTCAGGGTCCTGGGATCCAGCCCCGCATGGGGTTCCCTGCTCAGTGGAGAGTCTTCTTCTCCCTCTTCCTCTGCCCCTCCTATTCGTTCATGCTTGTTCTCTCTCTCTCTCAAATAAATAAAATCTTTTTTTTAAAATGATTTTATTTATTTATTTGATAGAGAGTGAGATCACAAATAGGCAGAGAGGCAGGCGGAGAGAGAGGAGGAATCAGGCTCCCTGCTGAGCAGAGAGCGCAATACGGGACTCAATCCCAGGACCCTGAGATCATGACCTGAGCCAAAGGCAGAGGTTTTAATCCCCTGAGCCATCCAGGCACCCTCAAATCAATAAAATCTTTAAAAAATACAGCAGAATTAAGTAGTTTAACCTATAATAAATCTATTACTTATGTAACGTTAGAATTATTTTAAAAAAACCAAGGAAATGAAAAAAAGGTATGATTGTACCATTTTTAAAAAAAGATTTTATTTATTTGTTTGACAGAGAGAGAGAGAGATCACAAGTAGGCAGAGAGGCAGGCAGAGAGAGGAGAAAACAGGCTCCCTGCTGAGCAGAGAGCCCGACGCGGGCCTCGATCCCAGGACCCTGAGATCATAACCTGAACCGAAAGCAGAGGCCTCAACACACTGAGCCACCCAGGCGCCCCCCCCCTTTTTTTTAACCATTTTGTTTCTTTTTTTTTTTTTTTTAAAGATTTTATTTATTTGACAGAGAGAGATCACAAGTAGGCAGAGAGGCAGGCAGAGAAAGAGGAGGAAGCAGGCTCCCCGCCAAACAGAGAGCCTGATGTGGGCCTCGATCCCAGGACCCTGAGATCATGACCTGAGCAGAAGGCACAGGCTTTAACCCACTGAACCACCCAGGCACCCCAAGAGGTTGCAAATCTTGATATTGGGGTTGTCAGTTCAAGCTGCACATTGGGTGTAGAGATTACTCAAAAAAATAAAATCCTAAAAAAAACCCCAGCAGTGTCCCCTGGGGGCCCCTGGCTGGCTCAATTGGTAGAGCACGTGACTCCCGATCTCGGGGTTGGGCACTCAAGCCACACAGCGGGATAGAGCTTACTTAAAACAAAACTGTCCCCTTGGGTCTCAGGAAGGAATGCAGACGGCGACAAGAAACTCTACCTGTATTACAAATGTATGAAACCACCTCACTGAAGCGGGCTGGGAAAAGTGCTGACCTAAGCAACCTTTGAAATGAGTGAAGTCTCTAAGACCAAAGGCAAAAGAAAGTGCACATAGGCGCTGTATTCTAGTAGATGAAGTTGTTTCCCACGGGGATGGTGGTTAACGCTTCTATCTCGCAATCGAGGCCCACTGGAATTCAACCGTGGAATGCACCCCCTATGGGGCAGGTAGGTTTTCTCCTGCTGGGGTGGAGATTTACACATAAGCTAGAATGATCCATGTGGTAACAGGTAAGGGTGGGAGACATCAGCCTGAACTCCTGCTTACCTTCCTTTAGCTACAAATGGTTATAGAGAGAAATATTCGAAGATACGTATGTGTATATGAGTTAGTATACACGCGTACTTTCTTGCTCTGTCAGCCGAGAAGGCCTGGAAGCAGCAGCATCACACCTTATGCCCAGATCTTGTTTTTTTTAAACGATTTATTTAAGAGAGACGAAGAGAGAGCACAGGGGGTAGGGGGCAGAGGGAGAGGGAGAATCTCAAGCAAACTCCCTGCTGAGTGCAGAGCCCAACACAGGGCTCCATCTCATGACCCTGAGATCCCGACCTGAGCGAAAATCAATAGTGGGATGCTTAACCTACCGAGCCACCCAGGTGCCCCCAGATCCATCCTTCTTTCCTTCCTTCCTTCCTTCCTTCCTTCCTTCCTTCCTTCCTTCCTTCCTTCCTTCCCTCCCTTCCTTCCTTTCTTCCTCCCTCCCTTCCTTCCCTTCCTTCCTTCCTTCAAAATATTTTATTTATTTGACAGAGAGAAACACAGCTGGAGGGGGAACACAAACAAGGGGACTGAGAGAGGGAGAAGCAGGCCTCCTGCTGAGCAGGGAGCCCGATGGAGGCTTGATCCCGGGAGTCTGGGATCATGACCTGAGCCGAAAGCAGACGATAAGTGACTGAGCCCCCCAGGCGCCCCAGCTCTTCACTTTGTAAGTGTGGACTGCGTGTAGTGACTTCCTTCCAAAGACTATGGGATGGAAAAGGGTGGAGCAGTGACTCTGCAGGAGGGCCTGCACTGAGGGCATGACCGGATCTAAAGTCAAGAGTTGGAGGCTGGACCGACCTGAGCCACACAGGTGCCCCTAAAAATAAAATCCATGAACAGAGTGTCCTTTTAACTTATATAGCATTTCCTATTCCTTCTAAAAAAAAAAAAAAAAGCTCCCCAAGCACTCCTAAGTCTAAGTACAGATTTCAGATTTACAAGCATAGATCATGGACTTCTTCCCTTGAGGGAGATTTCAGGACGAGGAGGCCAAACTTCAGACTCCAGCTGGGATGAATTCCTAGTCTAGTGTCAGCAGTGATGGCTGCTGAGGCCTCGGCCAAGTCAAGGGTGCATTTGCCTAGACGGGCATTTGTAGGTCAATGCCAAGCCAAATGGAGTCTACGCTGGGTGGAGCAGGGTCATTGTCCACCCGTGTGACTCACAATGTACCCTGTCAGCCCTGGACCCCTCCGGCTGGGTGCTGGTTTCCATGTGAGCGGTAGCTGGTGATAGCCAGAGCCCGGGGGGAGTCCATCACTCTTCTGTTCAAAATCCTTTAATCTCCTGTAACTATCTGCTTTGTTTACCCCCCACCCCCCACCACCACACTGGGCTCCTGGCTTTTCCTCAAATCCAACAAGCACACTGAGGCCCTGCCTCAGGGCCTTTGCACCTGCTGTTCCCCTGTCTGGAATGCTCTACCTTTGGGAGAGCTCATGACTTGTCCTCACCACTTCTGTTGGGTCTGTGCTCCAGTGTCACAGTATCAGAAAGGCTTGGTGCCTAAAATAGCAAAGCCTGCCTCATCACTACGTCCCGTGCTGGCTGAATTTTCTTTCTCCATACTAACATGCTGTCTATTTAGTTGCTTATTATCTGTTATCTCCAAATAGAAGGTAATTTCTGTGAGGGCAGAGACACATTTCCCTTGTTTACTGTTTATTACCAATATCTAGACTAGAACTTCGTACTTCACAGGCACTCAGTCATACCTTTAGAATGAATACATGAATGCATGGGAGGTTTTTTACAAGGCAGTACAGTGAACGATATGTGTTGATAAATAATAACAGTTACACTCCCAGTGTATTTCTCAGTCCCTTCGATTCTTTACAGCTCAAAAATCTACTCTCCCCCACAAGCTCTCGTTTGTCTTCATACAAAAGTATATGCATACATGCGTGGATTATTCATTCAACAATATTTAGCAGGTCAAAGTACTGTGATGGGCACCAACAGGACAGAGGTGTATAAAACCTACTTTTCAATGTCTGGGAGTTCCTTCCTTCCATCCATCCATCCATCCATCC
>PITA01032328.1:0-14059 GCA_004023965.1 Spilogale gracilis
CTGGGCTCCCGGCTGGAAGATGAGCACGTGCCCATCCGAGGGCTTCTCCCTGGGCAAGAGTAGGGGCAGCTGTGCAGGACGTGGGGGGTCTGGAACCCCCAGAGGGGGCCCGCAGGATGGCTGAGTGCTTGGTGGCCATCTGGCTCTCTTAGTGCTTCTCCTCGCCCGGTAAGCTCAGAGGTAATCCTGAGTTCTGTGGGAGAGCTGCACCTCCCTGTTTGAAAGTGTCCTATTTGTCCCAGTCTGACATCCCCACCTCCCCAGCATCTCCGTGATGGGATTTCAGACGGAAGAGCCCCTCGCACATACACTCAGGTGTCTGAACCATTCCTGTTCGAAGCAGCACCTGTCCCCATGTCGAGCTCTACCCAGAAACGCGGGTGACGGGGCTCCGTGATCAGGGCTCTTGATCGGCCGGGAGTCACAGCGACATCATTCTTTCAGGTCGGTGACGAGGAGTTACTACAGAGGCGCTGCAGGAGCTCTCCTGGTCTATGACATCACCAGGTAACGAGACCCCGCGGGCGAGGTGGGCCCAGCTCCCCGAGTCCAGTCTTCCCGAGCCGCGCCGACCTGGGGCATGTGTGCGGTGCCTCAGGGCGCCCAGTGTGCCTGGGAATCTGCAAGCCCCTCAGCCCTTTCCCTCGGGGCCTTCGGGGCGTTCGAGCCAAGCCCTCCCACGACTGAAGCCGGAAGGAAGTCTGTGGGTCAGGGTTTAGGTACCCACAGCATCCCTAGTGTGTGTGTCCTTTAGCCTGATGCTTTGACATAGTCCTCAGGGTTCCCAAAGTGAAAGCTCATGTAGCGCGAATCTTTCGAAGTAATTGGCGCTGAGGAGGGTTGAGGGCACAGGCTCTGCACTGAGATTGTCGGGATTCAGAGCCCAGCTCCAGCCACTAGTTGTGTGATGTCCTCGGGCGAGGGGCTCCAGCTGGCTTCAGTCTCCTGTCTGTCGGGTGGGGTAATGATGATTGTGTCACACTCGTGCGGTTTTCAGGTTATTGTAAGTTGGTTAATATCAGGCTCTCGGCACACCGTGAGAATCTGAGTGCACGGTCCTGTGTGTAACTCTCACCCACGTTTCACAAATTAAAGATTCAGTTCCTTGGTCTCACTGGCCTCATCTCAGGTGCTCAGTGGCCACATGGGACTGGCGGTTCCTGTATTGGACAGTATGGGTTCTAGAACATTCTCGTCCTCAGACAGAGCCGGTCTCAGTGTCTGCTGGCACCACCTGGAAAATAGCATCTGAGCGCCGTCACTGGTGGCGGCGTGGGGCTTGCACAGCCGAGAGGGTGTCCCTCTTGTGCCATCACCCCCCCGGTCTGCATGTCTGGGGAGAGGCACGCGGGCAGGGGCGGGGCAGCCGCTGGCCCAGCTCTCCTGCATGCTCCGGTGACGGAAGGCTCAGCTTGCTCATGTGCAAGGTCCGTAGGCCGTGTGAGTGTGCCCGCGGATGTGTCCGAGCTGAAAACCGCAGGTCTTGGAGCTGGTCCTGGAGCTCAGCAGACCTGGGCAAGCCCTCCTCTGCTGCGGGCTGCTGCTGTGTCTTTCGGCACCTTAATTAAGCTCCCTGGGTTCAGGTCTCTCACGGAAAAGGGAGACAGTCTGTGCCGCAGAGCCCGAGTAAAGAATGTGACAAATCCCTACGAAATGAAGTACCGTGCTGCAGAGGTCTGTCACTGAGCTAAGAGTGAAGAGCTCAGTAAATATTTGTGGAACGAATAAAGAGACGTGTGTCTCCTTTTGCACCTTGACTGGGCAAAAACAAGCAACCAAACATCTGACTTGCGGTTTCATTTTTCTGGAAACGAAACAACCGTCCCCTGCGCCGCGGCGTGCAGCTGGCCACTCCGGCCCCGTGCGCGACCTCCGAGCTCGTCGGTGTTCCCCTGACGTGTGCAAAAGCCGCGTGTGAGTAGTGTGAGGGTCTGGAAGGAGTTGCTAGCTTTATAAAATACATGTGCTGTTCTCACAATCTTATGTCACGCAGCCGAGAAACCTACAATGCGCTTACTAATTGGTTAACAGATGCCAGAATGCTAGCGAGTCAGAACATCGTCATCATCCTGTGTGGGAACAAGAAGGACCTGGACGCCGACCGCGAAGTCACTTTCTTAGAAGCTTCCAGATTCGCCCAAGAAAATGGCAAGTGACCTTTACCGCTGCTTTTCAGATGGGCAGATTTGGGGTTAATAACATCGCCTGGGGTTTGTGTCTCTCGGAATTGTAAGAGTAAACGGTAGTTAAGAGAGGTGAGGTCTCCTGGTGTTTTAGTAAAGTTCGACTTACTGAGCCTGCTTTCGCTGTATTGCGTTCTGCCTCCAGAAGTCGAGGTTACTGATGTCCTGAATGAGTTTTTGGTCTGAGCACAGGCCTTGGTCTGAAGTGGACTTTGTCATGCTTTTTAAGGGCCCTGATCGCACGCCAGAAGCAGAAAGCACTGCCGGAAATACTGGGCTTCTGGGTTTTTATATGCCTTTGAAAATTCTCTGAATTTCCATATATAAAACCGGAGAATGACCCATAAAATTAATGGCTGCTTATAGATCACAGAATGATCAGAATTCAGACATTTTAAAGAACCTCAATTTTTAGAACCAGTCAAGAACGAGAATATCCTAGTGTTGATTCTTCAGCTGGACTCTGGGATGACCACATCATATTCCTACAAATTGGTCTCATGCTAAGAAAATAAGTGTGTGAGAGGAACGTAAGCCGTCCTGACTTTGTAAGGAAGCAAGGAAGACGCTCCCCACCCCGCCCCCCCGGGTTCCTGGCCGCTCTGGTGGCGAGGGAAGGGTGAATCCAGGGGGGAGCTCTGGGCCATCAGGGTGACGGGCAGCAGTGTGTGTGTCCCCTGCCCACCCCGTCCCCAGCCAGAATGAAAGCTGTGCCAGTCGTATTGGGGTGACAGGAAGAGTTCGGGGGACGATCCATCTCGTGTCCACGGCTGGGCGGCTTCAGGCCAGCCTGCTCCTCGCCGGGCCCCCACGCTGCTGTGGCATCTTGGGGCTTCGTGCACCAGCTTAGAATTCTGCCCACAGTTAAAGAAATGTGTTGACAGTTGTTGATTCTGCATTTGCAGAAGTAAGCGGTTTTCAAGTGACAGGTGCCGTTCTGCCTGCTCTTGGAAGAGGGGGCTCGGCAGGCTGTCGGCGCGGGAGCCGCGGCCCTTCTGAATGTAGCTTCACACTTTGTTTGCTGTCGCCTCCAGAGCTGATGTTTTTGGAAACAAGTGCACTCACGGGGGAGAATGTGGAAGAGGCCTTTGTACAGTGCGCAAGGAAAATACTCAACAAAATCGAATCAGGTAAAAGGCTTTCTGCGCGTAAACCTGCCTGCAGCATACTTCACTCTCTAGCTCAGCAGTGTCACTCCGAATTCTCCAGGAGTGACTGGGTCAGAGGGCATCCTTTCTCCACCTGCCAGCCTAGAGCTCCCACTCATGGCTCTGAAGGTCTTGTCCCTGTGGCTGAGGCGAAGGCCCCTTTCTCAGAGCGGCTTCCTCGCACCATTGGTGAACAAGTGGGCAGTCTGGGTTTCAGTGAGGCTTTGCTTTAGGAACTGTGGCCTTTTGTGGATCCATTGCTTAGGGGAGGGAGATTGGATCTCTGTCCACTGCCTGCTGGGCCCGTGGGCCCATGGCGTGATGGAGGGCTGCCCGGGAGGGATTAAGGGAGGTACAGAGACACGGTGATCGTCCGTGTAGCCTGGGCACTGTGGAGAGTTGATTCCTGAAGCTAATGGGCGTGTGTCTAGGTAGCAGCCTGTGCCGTTACTGTTGTATTTGTTGCTTCAGTAAAAATACATTTAAAATAACCCTAATTTAGGCAGCTGACAATACTGTGTGATTGTCACTTACTAAAGTTGAGTTTTATTTAAATATCACCAAAATTATATGTGGACACTCACTTTTTAGTTGATTCACTTGTGTATCTGAGTATCTGCTCTTTGTCAGGTGCTGGAATTCAGGAAGGGTTTGATCACTGTCCTTGCCCTCAGGAAGCTGCCTTTCAGGGGAGACATCAAAAAATAATCCGAATCCAGTGTGGTGGATACAATACGTGAGGGGTGCACAGGACCCTGGGGTCACACAGAGAAGGGGGCCTTGCCTACCTTAGGTCAGGGAGGGAGTGTCGGGGGGTTCCAGGACGGGACAGCCGAGCTCAGTCTTCCACAACGTGAGGAGGACTGAACTGGCTGAGGGGGCGGGGTCGTCCAGCCGAAGGGACAGCATGACTGGAAAGTGACCAGAAGGTAAACATCGCTGGAGCAGAGAGGCGTCCGTGGGGATGGCAAGTGAGGAGAGAAGCAGACTCCGTGCTGGGGAGCCCCATGCGGGACTCGGTCTCAGCACCCTGAAGTTAGGACCTGAGCCGAGATCAGGACTGGGTCACTTAACCAAAGGAGCTACCCAGGCACCCCTCCTCCTCTTTTTTTACCCAAAAGTTAGCATACTATAAATTCTGCACCTTGCTTTTGGTACTCATTGGACCTCCGGATCATTACAGACGAACATACAGAGACTTGCACGTAATGTATGTGTGCTGGAGTTCCACATACACGGGTGTGCGATGCTCAGGTGTCTGCATGGCCGTAAGTTAAGCAGTCTACTTTGGGCATTGGAGTATTGCCAACATTTTTCTGTCACGAATACTGCAGTAAATGATCATTTATATATGATTTCCCTTGTGTGGAGTGTGTATATAGGGCACGTTCCCAGAGGTGGATTTGTTAGGTCAAAGAGCACGGGCATTGGGAATTCAGGTCGAGGCGGCCAGACTCCTCCTCGCGTGGCCACAGCGATCCGTGACCCCGCTCCAAGGAACGAAGGCGCTTATTTCATGGAAGCCGTCCCCACAGAGTGTGTTTCATCCTTGGGTTCTTGCCAGTCTGGTTTAGTGGGAAGTGGCCTCTTTGTAGTTCAATTTTAAATTAATTTGGCTTTGTATACATAATATGTGGATACAGTGAAAGTCTCCCCCCATTACAAGCCCTCTCCTGTCCCTGAGCCATCTAAAACTCCTTCTTGAAGTCAACTATTATTCTCACTTTTTTTTTCCTTACAATTTTATTGATTTATAAAAGAGCAGAACAGGAGGGGGGCAGACAGAGGGAGAAGCAGGCTCCCCGCTGAGCAGGGAGCCCTCCATGGGCAGCCCCTTAACTACTAAGCCACCAGGCCCTCCCATTCTCACGCCTTTACGTCTCCTTCCAGAGATATTTTTATGCCCCTACAAGAAACACGTATGTATTTTTTCCTCCGTATCGAAAACAACCGTTTATACCCAGTGTTCTGCACTTTGTTTTTTTTCACTTAATACATTTTTGGGATCAAGAATCATGAAAGCTTTTTTAAAAGAAGTCTTGCTCGGCCCTCAGGTGAACTGGACCCAGAGAGAATGGGCTCCGGCGTCCAGTACGGGGACGCCGCACTGAGACAGCTGTGGTCACCGCGCCGCGCGCAGGCCCCGGGCACCCAGGACTGCGGCTGCTAGACGTGCCGGCTGTGCAGGTAGGTGCGCCCACCCTGTCAGGCCCCCTTACCCGAGACTCTGCCCGCCATGGCACGCGCCCCACTGTAGAGCTTGCCCTTGCTGTTTGCAGCCGCATCTGAAACCCAGAGGTGGTTGTATGATTGACGGTCAGGTGTTTTCACCGGCGGTGGGACACACACTTTCTCAAGCTCACATGGAGCGTTCTGACAGACGGCGTTCCGAGCTGTAAAACCACAAGTGAACGGATTTAAAAGAGTAGAAATCGTACAGTGTCTTCTCTTAGACGACAGTGGAGATAAATCAGAAGTCAGTAACAGAAAGATGACTGGAAAGCTCAGAATATGTAGAAGTTAAACAACACACTTTTAAATGTCCCTTGGGTCAAAGGAGAAATCTCAAAAGGAATTTAAAAATAGTTTGAACTAAATGAAATTCAAAACACAATTTATGAAAATATTAGGGGGGGGGGAATACTGTGTAAGCAGTGCCTAGAAGGAAATTTATAGCATTGAATCCATACTTAGAAAAGAAGAAAGCTCTAAAATCAGTCATCTAAGTGTCCACGATAGGAAACTAGAGAAAGAACAAGAGCAAATTAAATCCAAAGTAGACAGAAGAAATAATAAGAATTACAGAAATTAATGAAATTAAAACCAGAAAGTCAGTAGAGAAAAATCAACAAAATCAAAGCAGATTCTTTGAAAAGATCAATAAACATCAATAAGCCTGTAACCAGACTTATTAAGAAAACCAGGGGGGAGGGGACATAAATTACCAATACCAAAAATGAAAGAAGGGAGGACTTCACTGCAGATCCTATGGATGTTAAAAGGATAATAAAGGAACACTATGAATAATTCTGTGCCCACATAGTTGATAATGTAGATGAAATAGTCCAATTTCTTAAAAGACATGACTTGCCAAAATTCAAGAAAAAACAGACCATTTGAATAGGTCTACGTCTATTACAGAAATTGAAGCAGTAATTAATCTTCCAAAACAGAAAGTGCCTGGCCCAGATGGGCTCACTGGTGAATTCTACCCAACATTTAGGGAAGAAATTACATCGTTTCTCTACAGTCTCTTTCGCAGAAGAGAAGCAGGTGAAAGACTTCCTACCTCATTCTATGAGGCCAGCATCACCCTAAATCCCAAACCAGACAAAAACATTACAAGAAAACTATAGACCAATATCTCTCATGAATATAGATGTGAAAATCCTCAATATATATTAATAAATCAGACCCAGCAATGTACAAAGAAAATTATAAACCACTTCCAAGTGGGATTTGTCCCAGGTATGCAAGACTGGCTCAACTTTCCAAAATCAACTAACGTAATCTGTCACATCAGTGGGCTAAAGAAGAAAAATCATATGATCCTATCCAGAGAAAAATCATTTGGCAAAATCCAACACACACTCACGATGAAAATTCTCAGTGAACTAGGAATAGAGGGGAATTTCCTCAGGTTGGTAAAGAATATCTACAGAAAATCGCCACTAACATCATTAAACTTGAAGCTTTCCTGCTATTAAAAGGAACAAGGCAAGGCTATCCCCTCTCACCACTCTTTTCAGCACCCTACTGGAAGTCCTCGCTTATGCGGTAAGATAAGAAAAGGAAATAAAAGGAATACGGATAGGGAAGGAGGAACTTAACTGTCTTTGTTCACAGATGGCATGGCATCACTAATGTAAAACATCTAAAAGAATCCACAGACTCCTGCCTAAAGAGATAGCAAGACATAAGGTCAGTTAGTAGGTAAGGCAGTGTCTTTTCTGCATGCCACTGATGAACAAGTACAGTTCGAAATTAGTACTGTTTATATTAGCATTCAAAAGAAGAAGATATTTAGGTATGATTCTGAAAATACATACAAGATTATATGAGGAAGACGAAACTGATTCTCAAGTTTATGGAGTGGCAAGACACCCAAGAGAGCCAACACAGGATTGGAGGAGAACAGCGCTGGAGGACTGTGGCTGCTGGACTTCAGGGCCCCGTCCAGCTACGGTGGTCACGTCAGTTGGATATCAGTGAAAGAAGAAATAAGTAGATCAGTGGAAGAGAATGGAGAGCCCAGGCGCCTGGGTGGCTCAGTGGGTTAAAGCCTCTGCCTTCGGCTCAGGTCATGGTCTCAGGGTCCTGGGATCGAGGTCCACGTCAGGCTCTCTGCTCAGCAGGGAGCCTGCTTCCCCCTCTCTCTCTGCCTGCCTCTCTGCCTACTTGTGATCTAGCTCTCTGTCAAATACATAAATAAAATCTTTTTAAAAAAATGAATAGAGAGCCCATAAACACACCCACATAAGTATAGTCAGCTGATCGTGGATGAAGGAGCACAGACATGGCAGTGCAGCCTCGTCTTCCCCACAGAAGGTGCTGGAATAACTGGCCGTCCACATAAAAAAATTAAAAAAAAAAAATCCAGACACCTACCTTACGGTACACCCTTCACAAAGATTAACTCAGGATGGATCACAGACCCATATGTAAAACAGAAAACTGTTAAACTCCTACAAGATAGCTTAGGGAGAAAACCTAAAGGACCTTGAGTATGACAGTGACTTTTTCGGTACAACACCAAGGGCACGATCCACGGAAGACATAATCGATAAGCTGGACTCCCTTACAAAGCTTCTGCTCGAGGAAAGACAAGAGACAGAGACGACAAGCCACAGACCGGGAGAAAGTATTTTTAAGGGACATCTGATAAGGGATTATTACCCAAATAGACAAAGAGCCCTTCCAACTTAATACGATAACAGCCCAATTTAAAAATGGGCCAAAGACTGATGGATGCCTCACCAAGAAGGCGGACTGTGGACGGCAGGGTGGGAAGAATCTGGAGGGTACCCCCATCCCGTGTCGTCACAGGAATGCAGATGGAAACAGCCGTGAGGTGGCCCTGCTAGCACTCCCTGGAAAGGCCAGGGTTCGAGACCCGGACACCGCCGAGTGCTAGCGAGACTGTGGGGCGGTCGGAACTGTCTTCTCTGGCTGCTGGGAACGCAGAACGGAGAGGCCTTGGCAGACCTTGGGGCAGCTTCCCACCGAGTAAACACACTCTGTGAATATCCAGCAGTCTCATTTACCAGAAGGAGGGGCAAACACCGAAACCTGGGGTGCCTGGCGGGCTTAGCTGGCAGAGCATGTGACTCCTGCCCCCGGGATCGTGAGCTCAGGCCGCACGCTGAGGGCGGAGCCTGCTGGAAAAGAGGAAAAGGAAAGAAAACACGAAAGTCTGCACGCGATGCTTATAGCAGCTTTACTCGTAATTACCAAATCTTGAAAAGTCAACTAAAATGGCCTTCAGCAAATGGGTAAACCGAACCGTGTGCATCCAAGCAACAGACTGTCACTCGGTGACAGAAGAAATGAGCTGACAAGCCTGGGAATAGTAGCAAGGCGGTTCCGGGGCGTGTTGCCCAGTGAGTGGTGGCAGCCGGGAGGGAAGGCTGGAGCGCAGGATTCCCACACGTGGTCTTCTGGGAAAGGCCACGCCGCGACCGTAATAAAGGCCAGTGGTTGTCAGGGGTTGGGGCTGGGAGGGGTGGAGAGGCAGAGCATGGACGGTATTTGGGGCAGTGACAGTACTCTGATACCGTGATGATGGGCACGCGTCGTCGTGTATCTGTCCGGCCTCAGGCGGGACCCGCGCTGGAAATGGTGCTGGAGTCCGGGTGACGACGGTGATGGTTAGTGCAGTTTCCTCCGTCCCAGCGGATGGGCCCTTCTGGTGGGCACGGGTAACGGGGAGGCTCATGTGTGCGGGCGGGGGTGTACGCGCAATCTGTGCACTTCTCCCGCACTTGCGCTGTGAACCTAAAAAAAAAATCCTTCTTGTAAGCCCACATCAAAGATTAATGATGTTCTGTATGGTGACTGTTCTGTATCATAAGACAAAAGAGGAAAAGAGGAAAAGAAGAAAATCTTAAGAAAAAAGTCCTAAAGTGACCACTGAAATACATGACAAAAGAGTTTTGGCGAATAAGCCAACAAAGGAATTTAAGTGGAATAAACACATAATTCATCTAAATAATCAAAAAGAAGGCAGAAGGAGGAAAGGAGAAGTAAAGAATAGATCAGACAAATAGGAAATGGTCGATTAAGCTCTACCAGTTAAAACAGATGTTCTGCTTAAAAGAATTGAAGCTTTATAGGAAATCCTTAGGCTCTTGGTCCCAAAGAAATGATGAATGGTAGGCGGTGGGAGTAATTGGGAGAGACTTTTCTGCCTTTGGGTTCATAGGGAGACTTTTTTGGGTAAATTGGAGTCTGAATATGTGTGTTGCTAAAAGGGAAGGCTTATTTATAGAACTTGCAAGTGGAGATTTTACCTTTTCCAAAGCTTGCTTTTTCCCATTTACCATGGGGGACTTCTTTATGGACCTACCACGTTCTCCAGCAGGCGTGGAAAAGTCGAAGTCAGAAGAGACATCCGCTGACTCCCCATGGGACTTGAAGCTATGTCTGCACATTTATATGCATATCTCTAAATTGTTCTTAATGTTTTTTAGGTGTTCATACAGTGGTATGTGGGACACGTGGTTGGACATTGGAGAAGAAGTTTTTTACCACCATCTTTTTCTACTTTATACAGAAGTAGATGTCTGTGCAAAGAAAAATGATTTGGGGTGTTAGGCAAGTTCGTGGATGTGGCTCGGCCAGTCAGATAATAATAAATCTCATCAAATGGACATGCTGTGAGGTGTATACATGTAGGGACAAATTTTGTGTTCCGTATTTCCCTTTCACTCTTGGTTTCAATCCCGTGTGCTGTGTGTACACTCGCGCCCCGTACGTCCCCGCGCCACAGTACCTGGGCTGGGGTGTGAGCGAATGTTGCCCGAAGTGCAGGCTAAGATATTGTTTCTTTTAATCATGTGAACTGAAATCTGTTCGTGGTGACGTGCACTTTGGTCCTCATGTCGAGGACCTCGCACGGTTGGTCAGATCCGACCTGACACGCAGAAGACCGGCGTTGGCGACCCCGGGAGCGCTGACCTCGTGCCGCCTGCCGGGGTGCCCCGAGCGCTCACGCAGGCCGCCCTTGAAGTGTTGGGTCCCTGGTCACCCACGGAAGGGAAATGGAAAGCAGAGTTTCTCCGTGAACTGTACTGTCGAGCCCTCCGCCGGCTTGAGAGCAGCTTCACCAGATCAGTTCGGGAAGCGTCACCGGAGGGTCTGTTGTGATCAGGCGCCGAGCTCGCGCCCAGACTCACCAGGAACCCCTTCTGCTCTGTCTCTTCCTCGATGTGACGGGCGGTGTGATCTGGGGCGCTCCCGTGCTCTGGCTTGCTCCCCCCGTCTCCCTGCTGGAGAACCTCGTTACCTGTGCTCTTCCTGGGATTCGGTCTATGATGTCACTGCCTCTTTTTCTTAAGTCTCTTATTGTTTTGTGTTCATCTTAAGGAAACCCACTAAATCAAGTTAATATTAAAATGCCAGTCATTAAGAAATTTCTGTCTAGTTTTCGCTGAATACTTAATGCCTTACTACAGTTATCAAGTTGACATGTTTTTAATTCACCGAAGGTATATTGAAGTATAATATATATTGTATTAAGACTTGTTCCAATATTTTAAGATGTCAGTGCATAAAACATATACTAAAACTGTTCTTTTAAAGTGGAAATACAGTATTATTTAAGGCTAAAAGGTGAAAAAGCATTCTTCACCTTCAGTGCGTTCTTCCACTGTGGCTGTTAGCGGCGGACTGATTGGGAGATGTCATCGCCTTTCAGTTGGAAGCTGCCCACTGCTGTTGTCTGATCTAATCACAGAGCACATGGCCCCACAGACGCTGGAACGTGACCTGGAGAAAAACAGCAGTCTGTGTCTGCTTTAGGAACTTTGATTTCACTTTGTTTTCAACGCCGTGGATATTTTCTTTTGAAGTCAGAATATGAAGCAGATTCTCAGACGGAACTACTTCTTGGACATGGCCGGGAGAACATTCGACTCGGTGTCTCATGACAGTTCTGCAGGCCGCTCGCTTTGGAACGGCATCTTGCATGGGATAGGAGCATGTCTGTCCTACCACCTCGGTTTATCCCAAAACAGGGATTTTTTTAATGAATGTTGAGTTGGTTTGTAAATGAGCCTGTTCATTAAACCACAGGTATTGCACATAATTCCACATCCTTTGACCAATAAAAGTTGCTGGAGAACCAAACCATCGTGGTTTTTAATAAAGGCCTTCGGGAGAAACGGAGAAGGATAACTGGGTGTTGGTCAGCAGAGTGCCTTCCAACACTCAGTCACTTCTCTGACTCTGCAGAGACCCTAGCAGGCTGGCCAGCTCCGTGCCCTGTCCTGCCCCCACACATGCACACTCCGGGCCCCGGAGCAAGGAGGTCACCTGTGCGTCTGACCAGCTGGACATCTGAGGGGCCCGCGAGCCCTGCGTAGGTCTGATTCACTTGTTAGATGGCTCACAGAACTGAGGGAACCAGGTGTTGCTAGAATGCCGGTCTATTGCTTAGGATACAGGCGAACAGCCGCGTGGAAAGCTGCGGGGGCCCGGGCTGCAAGGGCTGGAGTTGGGGTGCAGCAGCCCCCTAGCCAAGGATGTGTTCTCGCTCACCAGCCTGCAGGCTCCTCGGGTTCCCGCTTTCCCCCCAGCCTGCCCGAGCTGAGACAGCAGAGTGGGAAGTCCCAGCCCCTCTAGTGAGCCAGTCTTTCTGGTGACCTGTTCCGTCCCGAGGGCCAGGCCCCATCCTCGGCCGCCTCATCAGCATAGACCCCAGTGTCCTCGGAGGGGGTGCTTTGTGACCAACAGAACCCCCCTCACAGGGAACTCTGAGGGTTCTCAGGGCTCTGTCATTATTTCATGGTCTAGTAAGTGTTACGTGTATATTTCCCACAACTTACTAGGTTTTCAGGATACTCTTAATTCACAATTCTAGAAAAGTTTTATTCTTTTTCAGTCTCCGTAGAAAAATTTCTAAACTCAATTCAGACTTGAAATTGTTCTTTTACAAGTCCAGCATTTAGTGAAAAAAAGAACATTGCAGTTTGGGAATCTAATGGTTTATTAAAAACCTATTTCTTGTGACTGAAGAATCTGATGTTAAAATTAGAAATTCGGGGCACCTGGGGGGCTCAGTCAATTAAGCGTCTGCCTTCGGCCCATGTCATGATCCCGGGGTCCTGGGATGCAGCCCTGCATCGGGCTCCCTGCTCAACGGGGAGCCTGCTTCTCCCTCTGCCTGCCGCTCCCCCTGCTTGTGTGAGCTCTCTCTCTGTCAAATAAATAAAATCTTTAAAGTAAATAAAGTTAGAAATTTAATCATTAATGATTCATATGGCAACACAGTAGGTGGTTCTTCGTTTTCCATCAGATTTATCCTTTTATTCTTTTTCTTTTTTTTTTTTTTTTGGAGGGGAGACGTAGAGGGACTTTAAACACCAGTGCATTTGTAGTCATTTTTTTTTTAAGATTTTTTATTTATCTATTTCACAGAGAGAAACACAGCTAGAGAGGGAACGCAAGCAGGGGGAGTGAGAGAGGGAGAAGCAGGCCTCCCACCGAGCAGGGAGCCCGATGAGGGGCTCGATCCCCGGTCTCCAGGATCATGACCCGAGCCGAAAGCAGTCGCCCAACCAACTGAGCCACCCAGGCGCCCCTAGTCATTTTTTTTTAATGTGCCAGTTATAACGTGAGTCTCTTCCTAATCATCGCACCTGTTTACATACATATAACGGGTTTGCCCAGCTGCTTGGTTATTTTTCGACTGTATTAAGTTCCCGGAGGAGTTGTTCTTAGACTTTCAGAGGGTTTGCCTGAGAACACCTGCAGAAGGGGGACGACCCGTGGCTGAGTACGTGTCGGCCGTCACCCTCCTGGGTCAGAAACACTGCGTACTGCAAGAAGGCACTGGTGCGATCAGGGAATCCGTGTGTCGCTGTCTGCCCCACCTTTGCCCCGTGTTCCGGGCTGTAGCATTTGGAAACTCCCACGGCATCTGTCACTGCACCCCAAACTGCTTTGGGATGTGTGTCCGAGAAGAATTTATTTTTAATTTTATATAATCACCATACCATTAAGAACTTCTTAAAAGATAGTAAAAGAATGGTTATGTTTTTTCCTAGCTTGCAGTTATATAAAGTTTTCTGGCATTTACCAAAAAAGCAAACCGCACATCTTTCATACAGTGTTTTCGAAGCCCGTGGCTAACTGTCCCAGCAGTGCGGTCCCTGGCACCCCGGACCCTGTGCCCGCAGCAGAACGCCTGGTGGCCAGTAAAATGCTGCCTTCTGTATGCTGGGCCGGGGGCACTCATGTCATTTTACATCAAATTTCTTTTTTGGAATATGAGTAATTCAGAGTAAGTCTCCCCCGTTATTCCCTTTTCCAGAAAAGTCATTGTGTTAGTTTCCATGGCTGTAAATGTGCATCACATACCCCAGAGTACATATTATTCCCGTTTCCAGGGGAGAATAGTGCTTTTGTAGACACGTTTCTCTGAATGCCCCCTGCTTTCCCCCAGTGCCTTCCCGAGAAACGTGTGGTGGCCCCCCCACCCGCTCTCCAGGCCCCGCAGGCTTAGCCCCC
>PITA01032329.1:0-14068 GCA_004023965.1 Spilogale gracilis
GGGAGAAGGAAAGTAAATGGGAAGTAGGGTAATCTAGGGAGGGAAACGAAACAACAGAGACTTTGGACACAGAAACAAACTGAGGGACTTGGAGGGAGGGGGGTGGAGGGATGGGAGAGCCTGGTGGTGGGTACTGGGGACACCTAAAGCGTGGAGCACTGGGTGTGGGGAATGAATCTTGGAACACTGGAAAAAAAAATCTTAGTAACAAAAAAAAAAAAAAGAAAAAAAAAGAAAAAAAAATTCTTCACACCTTCGATATCAGTTGCTGCCCTAGTTAACATTATTGTTCAACACCTATTTACTCTCTTCTTCTCTTACTAAGGATGGAGTATGCTTTATTGCTCCATTTAATGCCATCTTTGGCCATGTGACTGGCTTTGGCCCATGGAATGTTATAAAAGTCTAAAACTTGCTTTCATAGCTTTGCTTGTCTCCTGGACTTCTGCCATTTCCACAAGGATATGTCCTGGTAGCTGCTGTCCATCAGTCTGACCCCAGAAGCAGACTCATGGAATAGGCTTGACCGAGACCTTGTCCTAGATCTGTCCTTGTCCAGATGTGGCTCTTCTGGCTGAGTCTGGCTGAGATTAACCAAACTTCAACCCCTGTGAACAAGAAGAACAAGTACTTGCTGATGGAATCCAACAAGAGCAGAAGGCTATTTGCTGTGCAGCGTTATTGTGGCAAGAGCCGATAATACAGAAGGTAAAGTCGTTGATCAAGACAAGGGAAAAGAATTCCGGGTATAACTGAAATTGTTAAGAAGACGCTTCGGCTGTCACTTTATTATTTCAAGAGTAAATCTCTTATTTTGCATTATGGTGGATGATATTGAAAACGAATTGAGCCCCTACTATAAATCCTGAACTGTGCTAAATGCTTTATAGAGAGTATCTCATTTAATTTTCACCATAACTCTGAGAGGTAGGCCAGGTTTTTACTACGTTAGAGCTAAGGAAAGCTAAGGAAACAATTGCAGTTATTTTATGGCACGTGATGGATCCAGGATTCAAACATAGTAGAGGCAAGTAGACTCAAAGCCCATACTCTTGACATTGACATGATAAAGAAACACTTCTTTGGGTGAGACAAACAGCCCATTGTGTCCAATCCTGACACACTGACAGGAACTCAAAAAATAGTATTTTCTGTGCAAGCATCACTGTCTTTATTTACTTTTACCTAAAAAACTCAGAGATACAAAACCAGATTTCATCTAGTTATACGTTTATTATTTTGATCTCTTTCACTGTATATGTCTATACCTCTTGTTTATGCAACTACTTGATGTAATCTGTATGATGAATCCACTATTCACAAAGGTGATTTGTTTATCCTAAAAATATCTCCTTCACATTTCATGGTTTAGGTCCTGGTTGTGAAAATTTCAGATTTAGTGAAAGTCTAATTGACTTTACTCATAGCTTTAGCACAAGTTCCAAACATTGACCTCTTAAATTTTATTTTCCTAAGATTCTTCCACTTCTCTAGTTAATGATCTTCTCTCCAATTTTCCCTAAGCAACATCCCCCTCCTTTTTTTTCAGGGAGTAGTCCTTATTTTGCAACAGAGTTAAGTAGTATTTTCAGTTTTGTTTCCAGTGTCCTTCTGGAAATCTCCAGGATTATTGTGAACCTTCAGGTCTTGACCTGTTCATCTTTGGGGGTGCGTACTCTTTAGAGGGACTTCAGCTTACCTTCTGAATTATTCAACAGCACTTAGGTCACATTTCACCAACGATACTTTACTTTTCCTAAAATAAGCTTTCCATAAAATTACAGTGAGTAAACTTTGCAGTCCTCTCCATGGTAAGGATGCTTAGGTTACAAGATTTTGTTGGCTTGATAATACAAATATTAAAGGATTATCCATATATGTTATAGCTACTTTTGAAGCATTGCTAACAAATGCCACATAATAGGAGGATTGTAAGCATGTCCTTTCCAAAGTGTATGTTTGATGGTGCTGGTGAGGTGTAGACTGAAAGTGAGTGGTGTGCTTGCCTAGGATCCTCTTTTGGTCATGACAAACACAAGAGAGGACATATAAATATCATGGCAGTAGTCAGGTGATTCAGGTTTCCTCAGGCCAGTGAAAGCAATTATATACAATCTCCAGCTGAGAAAAATCTAAGATTATTGGTTGGGTTGGGGGCTGGGATTTGGTTGAGGATAGATCTGTTAATTTTGATTTATCTAACTTCTCATTGCTTCAGTGGGAATGTGTTGGGTGGTTTACACAGTGATGAAGTAGGCCTCTGAAGTGTCAGTGTAGAAAGTAACAAGATACACACACACATACACACACACACACACACACACACACACATGCACATACTCACAGGCACTCATACATACTTGGTCTTTGTTTCCCGTCAACTGGACTACTGACATAAATGTTTATTCCCTGGAACCGGCTTTTTTCAAATTTGTGATTTGATTGGGGTCCAAGGGCCCAAGACCAATCATGTGACAATATCATTACTCTGGATCAATTTTATTTTCCTCCCCTTTCTGGACTTATCACAAGTGCAAACAGAGAGACTAATAAATCTGAAAAATGCATTTTCATCTATCTTAATGGTAAATGTAACTTTTACATTTAATATTTTATAATCGTAAGAAAGGCTCACAGCTTTATATGAAAATAGCTGAGATGTGACATCCATTATATGGCAGTTTGTCATGGAATGGAGGCTAGTGCAATAGTTCAAGATTCTTATTTCATCTACCAGTGGAAATGCAAAGGGATATTACCAAAAAATAGGAGAAATTATTTCTTCTATTCAGAACAAGAAGCACTGGGGAGGTTGGAGAAATGATTCTCAGGGCGATTTTTAGTCTTGTTCGCACTTTAATTGGGATCGGTTTTGGGTGCAGCAAGAAGCTACACACACATAACGATGGTTTTTGTGCAAGGGTATGTAAAAACATTCTTATACCGGTTTCTTTTTCTAGGAGCAGCAGGGGCTTTGGATCATCTTTTCTCTGTCACTCAGGTTTATGACTAACTAGAGAGGAAAACTGTAGGAACTAAAGGGACATGCTTCTCCTTTCCTCATCTCTCCAGGGAGGTATTCAAAGAACAGAAACTCAAACCACTGGATATCTACTGCTTATTTTTATAACGGTAGCTAATTTCTGCTTGTGACCATCGACCTTATATCTACCCTTTCATCTTCCTGGATGCACCCCTGGACAATACTCTGAAAAGAAGGAGGGAGGGTGCTTTGATGGGTAAATGAAAAACTCCCATCTACTAAACAACAGATTCGGCCATATCTTTGAAAGGGAGTAATACAATGTTCTGAGGAAGGGTAAATCACTAAAACAAACAGAAGCTGCAAGTCAGTTTCTGCTTCCTAAAAATTCCAATTGGCAACCCTCATTTTGAGCAGCTTGACTATAGTTCAAGAGCAATTTGAAACCAAGAGAGTTTGGCCCTCTGGATTAAGAACTAATTTCAGAGTTCTTTTTTTTTTTTTTTTTTTAACCATCTTTCTTGGTTTTCCTAAATCTCTCTAGACTTTGCTGAACTTCAGTTCTCCACTGTCATTCTAGCAGCTTATATTCAGAAGCTTCCCTCCAGGCTAAGAAATCATCAGAAGGTGGCCAAACGTCTTCTTCCTTCAAAAAAATAATGATTGCATTTCTTTTTATTTAACATTTACTTACAAGATATGATGAGAAACTACTAAGTTACCACCTTTTCAATCCTTAATACCCTAGGTGCAGTTTAAAATTTTAATTCAACTATTATTGTGTTCATAACTTTTGTTTGTTTTGTTTTTTGTTTATTATTGAAAATGTTAAATATCTGCAGTAGTAATCAAATAAGATAATTCAGGAAGGCAGTGTTAAAGTAGCAAATCCCCTTCCATAAAAAACAGTGAAACAAGTAAAAAAGAAAGTCTTCGGTTTTATTCTACTTAGTGACTAGATCTTTTTCTTGCAGAAAATTATATATGGGAAAAACATTTTCAATTGCTTAAGAAAGCACTGTGATTGTGATATGAAAAATAGTTTAGATGGTAAATTATAAAAATACTTTATTAAATAATAATATATGTTATATACTGGCAGAAGGGAAATTCCATTTACTAATTCTCTATTGTGCATGTAGGTGGCAAATGTTTATGTTCAGCATGTTATCGAATTCTATTTTCTTACTTGGTGAAGATAAAATTCAAATTAGGTTTAAACTGATTTCTGTTCTTCCTATGTCTCCCTACAACTGAGAAATGAATAAATTCCTGCTTGTCTGTAGCAAAGATGAACAATCATTAATTCTGTGGAATTTTCATCTGTTAATATTCTTGTTCTTGAGATTTTTTTCAAACTATTTTAAGTATGTTAGTAACATCCAGTTGTTGCCAAAAAGTTTATATACTCATCACGCTCATCATGAACTCTTCTTTGTTAATTATAGAAAGACTTCAGAGGCCTGTCCATGAATGTTGGAGGCATTTGAAAGTAAGTTTCATTTCTCAAAAATTATCTCTAATATTGACTGTGTGTTATGATGACTTCCTTTCTTTCAGCTTATTCACTAACTATGTAAGATCCTATTATGTTTCAGAATAGGGCAGGAAAAGGGGAGAGAGACTGCTGGAGGTTGGTGGGCAGGGGTTGAAATTTTAGGTAAGTAGAACAGGGAAGATCTTGTTGAGTTAACATCTGAGTAAAGACCTAAGGGAAAGGAGGGAGCAAGCCACATGAAGGAGGAATTTGAAAGGTTGTGCAACACAGCAGGTACCGAGGCCTGAGTAAGAATGTACCAGGAGTATTCAGAGGACAGCAAGGGGACCATTGTGGCTGAGTGGGACAAAGCAGAGGAGAATGCACAAAGTGGGGAGTTCTAAAGGGCCTGTTGATTTTGATAAAACTTTTATTTATCTATTTTTTCTTTTGCTTTTACTTTGAGTGAGATGAAACAAGATTGCAGAATTTTGACCCAATTTGACCTACTGGGATCATTCTGGGTGCTCTGCTGAGAATTTTCTTGAGACAAACACAGGTAAAAGTATTAGCTATTGCAATAATTCAGATGGGAGATGATGGAGGCTTGAACCAGACTGGTGAAGGTTAAGATGTGAAAGATAGTTGCATTTTTGATAAAGCTTACAGCTCTATTTTGATGGAATTTGATTATAGATACAAGAGAAAGGATGAATTCAAGAATGACTCCAAAGTTTTGGCTTGAGCATTTGGAATTGTTGAGTTATAATTATTCATGATGAAAAAACTTAACAGAAGAGTAGATTGGGGCAGAAATTTATGACTGACTCAAAGATATACTGAATTTCAGAGATCTATTAGACTTCAAAGTGGAGATGTTAAGAAGGCAACTGGTGGGGCATCTGGTGGCTCAGTTGGTTAAGCCACTTCCTTCAGCTCAGATCATGATCCGGGAGTCCCAGGATCAAGTCCCGCATCAGGCTCCCAGCTCCGTGGGGAGTCTTCTTTCTCTGACCTTCTCCCCTCTCATGTTCTCTCTCACTCACTCTCACTCAAATAAATAAATAAAATACTAAAAAAAAAAAGAAGACGATTGGATATACAAATTTGGATATGGGGAGTTTGGTTGGTCTTTGCGTTATAAACTTGGTATAAATTTTGGAATTATGAACATTTTTATGTTTTAGAAACCCATGGATCTGGCTAAGAAAATATAGAATAATAGAAAAAGAGAAGCCCACAGCCTCAGCTCTGGTGTTCATTACTGTTTATTTAGAGTCTGGGAAGAATAGGAGAGACCCATAAAGGAGGTTGAGAATGAATATAGTGAGTAAGTACAGATATAGAAGCAACCTTAGTATCATCATTTGCAATGACATGGATGAACTTAGTGGGTATTATACTAAATGCAACATGCCAGACAGATAAATAAAAACACCATGTGATTTCACTTATGTGTATAATCTAAAAAGTAAGACAAATGAAGGAACCAATAAAACAGAAATAGACTCATAAATATCAAGAACAAATTGGTGATTACCAGAGAGCAGGGGCTCAGAGGGATGCATGAAATAGGTGAAGGGGATTAAGAAGTACAAACTTCCAGTTAAAAAATAAGTAAGTAGTGGGGATGAAAAGTAAAATAGAGGAAATAATCAATAATAGTGCACTAATGTTACATGGTGAGAGATGATAATTACACTTACCATGGTGAACATAATATATAGAATTGTCAAATCACTCTGCTGTGCCCCTGAAACTCATATAATATTGTATGCCAAATATACTTTAATAATAACCTAAAAAATGAAATAGGGTAGCAGTTAGAGGTGGTGGTCTAGAGAGAGTTTTTGTTGTTGTTTTTGGTTGTTTTTAAGATGAGAGAAGCAATAACATGTTTGTGCACTGATGGAAAAGATCCAGTGGAGAGAGAGAATTCATGTGATTGAAGAGAGAGTGAGAAGAATTTGGGAAGGAATGATTATTCTTGTATTAATGCAAAAGGACATATCTGCTGTACAGATGGACTCATGGACTTGCCTAAGAAAATAAAAAGTTCATTCTTAATAGTAACAGGAAGACTTACCATATGGTACAGATGCCAATAGGGATGCATATGGGAGCTTGTGAATGTTCTCTTTTGAAGCAGGTATGAGGTAAGAAGTACTGGAGGATTAGAGGATAGAAAATGAAGTCTGAAATAGACATTTGTGAGTGTAGCATAGATGAGCTAGGAAAATACAGTATGATTTCCAGGCAGCACTGAGGATCCCGCCTCCCCCCGCCCCCCAAGGCTCTTGGTCTTGGAAGTGAGATCAGTCAGCATGCTTTTCTTCCACATGCTTCTCTCCAGCCTGAATTAGCTGTTCAGATTAATTATTAAAAACATTTAATTTTTTTCATGCAAATATCATGTACCGGGGATATAAAAATGTTGAAGAAACAGTACTGTCCCAGAGGAGCTCATAGTCTACTGAATTTAAAGGACTTGTAAACTGATGATAAAAAAAAGTACTGGGACAATTTCTATATTAGTTGTACAAAGTATGTTCACACCTTGCTTTACACTGAATGGAACTCAGTCTTTTACATAGCAATTGGCCATAGCAAAATTTAAAAAAAAGGATGTTTAGGGAATATTTATTCACTTTGATATTTGGCATGTCTGTGAGAAATATATCTGTGGTATTTGTAAATCCAAAGTATGCACTTTAGGGAAATTGTTGGAATTATGGAAAATCAGAGCTGGAATGAAACATGATTCATCCCTTAATTTTAGAAACGAAGAAACTGGATCTCAGACTGGGAAGGCAAATGGTGTAAGAGGGCATGCCTTGTTACTCAGACTAGGGTTCTTTCCACTTCACCACTTACTCCAGACCTGAACTTCACTCAACGCAAGCCTCTGTGGTCATTCTTACTTATTATTCGAATTGGAAGTGGCACTTGGATTTCCTACTTTGTAAGACTTTCCACTCTTCTGTGGTTTGAGAACAGAAATTGCTCTGGTATATTTCAGAGGCTAAACTCCAAAAGAACTAAAGCAACCTGGAAGTGAAAAGGAGACAAAAGAAAAAAAAAAGTGAAAAATGCTTCCGGGATGAGGGATTTAAATTTTCTCTAAATTTCTACCTTTTCTTAATATAACATGTAATTGGTGAAAATCTATTATTTATCCCCAGGCATATAGAAAATTATAGAAGGTCCTCACCTTTGAGAAAATTAAAAACATTGGGCCAAGAGAATCTGCTTTTCTGTCCATTCTGTCTTCTTCCTTTTGTGGTCTCCTCCATTCATATTCCAGACTTATAAAAACTCGTAAGTGAGAGGAAGCATTCTGTGTCATGAACCTAGTTGGCAACTTTCTCTTTAAATTTCTGGAAATAGCAACTGGGTTTGGTTAAACAAGACATATGAAAGGAGGAAAGACTCTTTTCCTAAAGGTCATAGTAAAAACTCATAGTCCAACCAGTCCAGTTATTCAATTAGTAGACTAAGTATTAAATCAACATTTTTATGTCTATAATATGCTCTGAATTGTTAGAGAAGCTAACATATATGTATCAATGGCCCATTTATATAATATATAAAATATAAAAATTGATGGTTAGTCATGAATTTAAGTTGACAAAGAATATTTCTTAAAAAATTTTTCTGTCCATATACTTACATAAGAATATTTGGTTTCTATTTTTTGCATCATATACTGATTACTAATAAAATGAACATGAGCTTGAAATGTGTGTGTATGTATACACTCACACATGGTAGAGCAGCAGTGACAGTGTAGTCAATGACTTAGTCTGGTGTTTGCAGGTGAAGGTTACTGGGAGTTAGAGGGGACAAGGACAGAATGGAGTGCACAAAAATCCCTTTCTAATGATCATGAAAAAATAATAGGATGAGATGTTTATTACTATCATTTATTTTTGGCTTGGGTTTCCATCTTTACAGTCAAAACAAGAAAATTGGAAAACCATATCCATCTTGCACCATTATTCTTGCTTTTTCCTACTGGTGAACAATCTTTCCCAGTTCTCCATTCCTCTAATTGGTCCTTGGAGAGTCTTCTCAAACCTTTACAATGACATTCAGTGAACATTTCTGAGTGGTGCCAAGCTGGAATCTCTGTGATAGCTCACAAATTACAGATTGAACTAAAGCTGTATTACTTTCTTTTGCAATGTTTAATGCATGAGTTTTCTTATTTGGTATGGCTAAGCTGATGACATACAGTCTTTTTTTTTCCTTCTTAAAGCTTCATGAATTTTTGTGAATATCATTTAAAATATATTCTTAAAAATTACTACATGGCAAACCTTTCCATAGATTTACATAAAAGTCACAGAATCTACTTTGACAGTTCGATGCAAAGAAAAGTAAGTTTTGGAATATCTTTAGATCCCTTCAACATCTCATAAATGAGATGAAAGGCCTATTTTGGTGGTTTTGATACATCAGCTTCAAAATATTTTTAGTATTGACCAAATAAACTTTAGATGGAGGAGAAAACTTTATTTTTTGAAAGAGAGGGGAAATTTTTCCTTTTTTTTAAGTTTAATTAATTATTTGTGTGAGGGGGTGACAGGGAGGGGCAAAGGGAGAAAAACTTCAAGCAGATGTTTTGCTGAGTGAGGAGCCCAGTGTGGGGCTTGATCTCAGGACCCATGAGATCATGACCTGAGCTGAAACCAAGAGTAAGATATTTAACTGACTGAGCCACTGGGCTGCCCCAAGAGGGAAAAAAGTTTTCAAAAGTTACTCATGATAAGTTTTGTTTCGTTTCCCTATATTTCAAAATTGAGTGTATTGTGCCTAAAAATCCAGTGTTATTTGCAGTTCTGACTTATTAGTCATTAAATAATTCACTTCCATCTTTCTTTCTTTCTTTCTTTCTTTCTTTCTTTCTTTCTTTCTTTCTTTCTTTCTTTCTTTCTTTCTTCCTTCCTTCCTTCCTTTCCTTCTTCCTTCTTTTTCTTTCTTTCTCTTTCTTAGTACATAACATTTTCAGACATATTTGATATGTATTAATTTTTATGTTTATTGCTTTACTCTAATGATTAGAATGAAAGCTCTAAGAGGCCAGGGATTTGGTCTCTTTCATTCATGGCTGTAGCCCCAATACCCAGAACTTAGGCTAGGGAAAAGGTGAGGTCAGCCCTATCTAAATGATACATAAAGATTCTCCATTGGACAGGAGGAATTTTTTCCCAGGAGATAAAAGCTGCTAGACAGCTAAAGTAACAATCTGCTGTATTTGACTTGATACTTTCTTACACCCTCAAGCTAAGACATACATATTGCAACACATACAGCTGCACCTGTGTGCTTCTTCCCATTTATGGTTTTAAGAGCCATCTCAGATTGCAACTAAGAACATCTCACTCATCCCCAAATGGAGATACATTGTGTCACTTCTTGATACTGCCTCTAGCCCCAATTCCAGATGATAGGTTTTTCTTGAGGTAGGGTCCAGATTGGCTCCACAGGATCTGACAATGAATTGACTACAAATTTCACTGTCTCTAATACTCTCCTGGGCAGGAAGCACAAGGACTCTCTGTGCTGTGGCAGGGGAGATGGTTTCTTCATGAGCCCAAGAGAAGCCTCTGCCTTGCTCATTGTTTTCCATGATCACAATTGCAGTAGACCCCCAGGGATTTCTATTCTAGAAGCTGTACCCCTTGAACCTCTCACCCTCTGGAGGCATGGTTTGTTGGGGGCAGCAGGTAAAGAATTAACTGCCTTGCTACTTTATTGAATTTCTTTTCCACACTCTTAGCTATTCATCAGTCTTAAAAAGAAAAAAAAAAGTCTTAACCAGTCATGGTCCCTGAGTGCAGACTGCCATCATAATCTTCACTTTGGCCTCCTTTTGTAGTTTCTGTTTTTTAGCAACTGGCTTCTGAACTCTGTCCATTTCCCTAATCCTCTAACCTTTGGCTTTAGTCTGTGCCTGATCCTCAGATCAACAGGAAAGAACAGGGTCAGAGTGCCTGATCTATAGACACCCCTCTATAGATGATGTTCATAATGTAGATAATTAGTACTTAGGCTGGAGCACATTTCAGGAAGGGTTTTGGGGAGACCTGTTAGATCATGCTCCCCCATTGCTCCGACCCTTCTCATATCACAGTTTAATCTCTCCCATGTCTTTCCCTTCTACACCTCATTTTTACTTACACTTTATTTGTCTGGAGGTTGCCTATTAGGCTTTTGCAAATTCTGAAAAGTGCATGATTAATATAACCCACAGTAGCCTTGAATTTCTTGGTCTGGGTGAAAAATATCTCTTATAATAAGGATTCTTGCTGTTAACCTTCTTTCTTTTCAAATGATGCTGTATCAGTCTGAAGAGTCTCTCTTCATAGCAACACCTTATTGAAGTAGCCAGCACAATTCATGCTATTTTTCCACCTAATTGCTCAAATTTCTAGGTATGAATATGAGCTTCAAGATACAAAATTTTATAAAATATGTAAAGATATGACTATCCCAAAGCTAATTATGTTTTTTTCTGGGCTTAGTAAAAGAAGGAAGACTTCCCAATTCTTTTAATGAAACAACTATAAGTAGTATAAAGTCCAACAAAATTTGTACAAAAATTGTACTAAAAAGAAAACTACAGATTATCAATGCCAAATCTACAAATTGGGAATTAGCAAACAAATTCCAAGAACACTAAAAATGCATAACGATCGGGGCAGCCAGGTGGCTCTGTTAGTCAAGAGTCTGACTCTTGTTTTCAGCTCAGGTCTTGATCTCAGGGTCTTGGAATGAAGTCCACAATAGGCTCTGTGCTCAGTACGGAGTCTGCTTGTCCCCCTCCCTCTGCTCCTTCCCCTACTTGTGCTCACTGACTCTTAGGCTCTGAAATAAATAAATAAAATCTTTAAAAAATGCATAATGATCAAATGGAGTTTACTTCAGGAATATAAGGGCAGTTCAATAATAAGAATGCCATTATATAATTCAACAAATTATTAATAGAGCCAAGGAGAAAAAGCATTTTATCAGTTGACAAGGAAAAAAGCATTTGAAAAGATTCAAGAATTGTTAATACTAAAAATAAACAATCAATAGTCAATTGGTAGTTACTATCTTAACCTGATTATATACCTACATTTACCTTCACCTGTATACACACACAGACCTTAGCCCTAGAGAGTAAATATCTTTTGTAATGGGAAAACACCTGAGAATTTTCTTCTTGGCTGAAGTTAGGAAAAAGATAAGGATACACTATTACTATTTGAATCAATATTACTTAATAAACTTAGATAAGTGAAAGCAAATAGAAGCATAAAAATGTGAAAAGAAGAAATAAAATCTTTTTTCTAACATATGAATATAATTACTTTTTAAGTATCTTGCTTTCTCTTACTGTCAAATAAATAAACAAATTTTTAAAAAAATATATGAAATGTTGCTAAATGTTGCTCATAAGAGAATGCAAATGAAAACTATAATGAAGGGACTCCTGGGTAGCTCAGTTAGTTGTCTGCCTTCCACTGGGCTCATGATCTCAGGGTTCTGGGATGGAGTACTGATCTGGATCCTTGCTCAGCAGGAAGCCTGCTTTTCCCTCTGCCTATTGCCCCGCTTGTGCTAGCTGTCTCTTTCTGACATATACATAAAAATCTTTTAACAAATACAAAAAAGAAAACTACAATGATATATGATATCCAAAAGTTTGAGAACACACTCTCTTGGCAAAGATATGGGGAAATGGGCACTTTCAAATATTACTGAAAGGATTACAAAATTATATATGAACTAACCTGGTGACCAGAAATTCTAAAAATTTATCATACGGATAAACTGGCAAAACAAAACAAAACAAAAAGGAAAAACAAATCATGTATGTGAACGGATGTTTTTAATTTTAAAGAAGTCCAATTTATTCATCTTTTCTTTAATGGTTAGGTTTTTTGGTGTGTTCCCTTATTTATTTATGTTTGTTGTTGTTTTTGTTGTTTTGTGTGTATGTGTTGTTAAGGTTTTATCTATTTATATGACAGATAGATAGAGAGAGCCAGAGGGCACAAGTGTGGGGGAATGAGAGAGGGCAAGGGAGAAACAGGCCCTCCGCTGAGCAGAGAGCCTGATGCAGGGCTTGATCCTGGGATCATGACCTGAGCTGAAGGCAGATGCTTAAAGGACTGAGCCACCCAGGCACCCCCTTGTCTTTTTTTTTTTCTTTTTAAGAAATCTTTGGATATGTGAAGGTTATGGATATATTCTCATATTTTTCTTCTAGAAGTTTATATTTTTAACTTTCAAATTTAGGTGTATGAGACTTTTCAAACTAAGTTTTATAGATGCTATGAATTAGAGATCAGAATCCACTCTTTTCCCCTATAGATTGCTGCTTCCCAGGGCCGTATATTGACAAGTCATCCTTTTTCTACAGAACTAAAACAATCTCCTAACTGGTCTCCTTGTCTCCAGTTTTGCCTTCTAGAGAGTCTGTTCTTCATATAGCAATGAGGGTGACTTTTTAAAATTGTGCCTTGTATGATATTTCCATGCTTAAACCTCTCTAATGGCTTATCACACTGTAGATAAAATTAAAGAATCCCATGGCACACAAGATCCCATGTTAGCCGGTTCATAGGTAACCTGCTTGTGTCTTTGACCTCACGTTCTGTCACTCTTTCCACCACTCCTGCTGCTGTAGCCACAGACCCATTGGCCCCTTCTGGTCCTTGAACTCTCTAGGGCCTTTAAACTAGGGTTTCCTGTTACTCAAAGTGCCCATCTCCAGGTATATGCTGACTCACTATCCCCCAGCACTTCCAATGCCATTTTCCCAGAAAGGCCCCCTGTAACAATTGTCCCAAATGATCTGTAATAGTACTGATTATCTATTCCTCTGCTACTCTGTTGTTGTTGTTTTTTTTTAAAGATTTTATTTTATTTATTTGACAGAGAGAAATACAGCTAGAAAGAGAACACAAGAAGATATTTGCAAATGACACTACAGACAAAGGGCTGGTATCCAAGATCTATAAAGAACTACTCAAACTCAACACCCAAAAAGAAGATGAACACATCAAAAAATGGGCAAGAGACATGAAGAGGCACTTCTCCGTAGAAGATATACAAATGGCTTAACAGACACATGAAAAAATATTCAGCGTCACTAGCTATCAGGGAAACTCAAATCAAAACCACACTGAGATACCACCTTACACCAGTCAGAATGGCCAAAATTAACAAGACAGGAAACAACAAGTGTTGGAGAGGCTGTGGAGAAAGGGGAACCCTCTTGCACTGTTGGTGGGAATGTAAACTGGTGCAGCCGCTTTGGAAAACAGTGCGGAGATTCCTTAAAAAATTAAAGATAGAGCTACCCTATGACCCTGCAATTGCACTACTGGGCATTTACCCCAAAGATACAGATGTGGTGAAAAGAAGGGCCATATGTACCCCAATGTTCATCGCAGCAATGGCCACAATCGCCAAACTGTGGAAAGAGCCAAGGTGCCCATCAACAGATGAATGGATAAAGAAGATGTGGTACATATATACAATGGAATACTATGCCTCCATCAGAAAGGATGAATATCCAACTTTTGTAGCAACATGGACTGGACTGGAAGAGA